>APFE031128476.1:97631-132701 GCA_000404065.3 Pinus taeda
GAATATGAGATTCCATAGTGTCTAGATAAGGATTTCCAACACATGGGAAGATGCAAAATGGTCATTCTATTTCCAAAAACATGTTATAATAAAGATTCTAAGTTATATTGACTGAGTTATGTCCATTTTAAATCTGGAGCAACATTCAGAGTGGGTTCAATTTGTCCTTTTACAAAATGCAACTTGTTACTTATAGCCTTTTTGGTTACAATACCACGGGTAAATTCCATGGGTGAATGAATACCTTGGGTGGATGCCACAATACCATGGTCAAATACCATGGGTGAATGAATAGCATGGGTGGATGCCACTTACAATACCATGGGTGGATGCCACTTACAATACCATGGGTGGATGAATACCATGGGTTAATACCATTTTCCATTCGGATCACCTAATGCCCAATACTCCCCCCAATGGGAAACATATGATAAAGAGGTCAATTCTTGAAGACTAACAATCTCTAAAGGAATAGATATCACCAGATGGGGATACAAGAATAAAGGCATGTTTACAATACAAGAGGGTTATCAATTGAAAGAAGAAAACCGGCAACAACAATCTCTACCCATCTGGGGAAGAATATGAATGGGACAATGATGGTCGAAGGTAACCTTCTTCCCCTGGTTGGTTCACCATGGCCGATCTCTTACGTGGGACAAATTAGAAATGAGGGGTTTAGGGACCTTCATCTTGCTGTATGTGTGAGGCTCAAATGGAAATGATGGATCACATCCTAAACACATGCCCCTTTAGTAACCAACTATGGAAAAATCATGAAATCGTCTTTGGCCATTCAGACTGAGATTGCTCAAGCATTAAGGCAACAATGGAAAATTGGAGAAAGAGAATATATAAAGCCCTATCCTCAACCGAGCCTGGGACACCTCTATAGTATTTGTCCTTTAGACAATGTGGAAAGAAAGGAACCAGAGGGTATTCAAAGATGAAAAAAAAATCGTAGTGGAGGTATGGAAGATTATTAACCAAAACATCCATGAAACCATTTTGGCAGAGAAATGGTATCCAGAGGACTGGGAAGCACCTCCCTAAGAGGGTCGAATCCTGACAATGCTCAATTTGTCTCTACAAATTCTAATGCCCAATTCATGGAAATTAAAAACCCCTCCCACTCAATCCCTCTCACACTTCACATGCCCTCCCGAGGAATTCATAAAATTGAACTTTGACGAAGCGTCTAAAGGAAACCCTGGTGAAGCTAGATTTGGAGGTATATTCAAAGATCACCACAGTTGAGCAGTCTGGTTTTTTGCATTTGACTGTGGAATCACAAATAATAATGAGGCAAAATTCAATGCACTCAAACATGGATTGGAAATTGCAAGAAGATAAATATTTCAAAAATTGGTGGTGGAAGGTGACTCCACCCTGGAGGTAGATACCGTTAAAAATCTTCAACATAGTACAAACTAAGAAAAAATAAGCAAAAGTTGGAGAACAACAAGGTTAGTTCAAGAAATATGGGTTCGCATCTAATATATAGCATACCTTATCCCAACACATGTACGTTGTTCAAGGAAGGCTGCAGCTGACCTCCTGGCAAACTGGGGATGTGGTAATCTGGGAAAGAACCTAGACATCCCCGGGAATGAGACAAAATAGGTAGAAGGTATGGAAGCTCTGAGGGAAATTCTAGAAAAATATAGGGAAGGAAGTCAGGTCCTTGATCAAGGTGTGATGGGAAAGGAGATCCCTTGGCAGATCGACGACATGTGTGAAAATAAAGAGGATGTGGATGGTGGGCGGCTCACCTAAGGACCCCACACGTGCGCAACATTAAGGATCGAGAGAGAATGGGAACATGTGTCAACTACCTTGGGAAGGAAAATGGTAATGCAAGGTGTTATACGAGAGACAAAGGTGGTTAGGGATGCTACAGTATGCATGCAAAGTTTGAGGAGGAACTTGTCTGCGGGAGACGAGACTAGTAGCAAGGGGAGGAACTTTCCTGTAGAAGGAGGGATTGTCGCCACCTATAGGAAGATGCCACCAACGCTTCGGAGGGAAATTGGTATGTACTTCAGGTCCACCTTAGTCTTGATATGGAGTTAATCCTACAAGAATGGAGACTAGTCTCGCAAGGAATGGTGGTGGTTCCACATGTTTTTTATGGAATTTGGTTAAGTTCTCTTTTGTTGATGTCTGGTATTTTAATTTTTGTATTATACGGTAACCTCCTGGAAAAAAGGGGGATGCATGGAGGGTCAAGAGTTGCAATTGGCACTTGGGTTATTAACTTCACTCCTGCTTTCGTTAATACTAGGTGTTTGGGACCTAGAAGGGGTTGAGGCACCCCTAAGGACCTATGGTTGCTTGAAAATTCTCTAGGAAAGAGAGGAAAGAAAAGGGTGTCTGGGGTCCAAACCACTTTCATGTATGTCTAGACTGGTTTTTTCTAGTCCTCATGGGTAATTTCGTGGAACCAGATGTTATCGAGAAAACTAGTGTCCACTCAGAGTTGCTAGTCCCACTAAGATGGGTAGCTATCTTAGAAACAAACAAACTAAAGTTACTTGTGTTTTCCTTTATGAGAGATAGATGAGAGAGAATCAAAGAGTACCAACCTCAGTCTTTCGCTTGGCTCCTTGCTTGTTTCCTCCCTCCTTTGATAGAGCTTTGCTACTCTTTCCTCACTTGTCCCGCTTCAAAGAACACCTGTAGAGTCAAAGCAGCATAATACCATCAAAGCATAGAGATCTATAACCATAAACAATATAGGATCAGATGTAGTTAACCATACAAATGCATATAAGAATACAAGATTCAGAAATATACATGAATATGGAGGAAAACTCAAATAGCTTTATTAATAGAAGTAGTAGAAGAGAGGATTACAACCCATTGGTCTAACCCAACGCCATCCTCCCAGCATGAAAGCCATCTTCACCTCATGAAAAGCTAAATCACCCAACATTATGATGTTTCACGGAGAAACCAACAGCACTTCCTTACAAAATATAAAATTCCAGCCTTCGAATCTCTAGGATAAGGGATCCATATATAGATATTTGCAGGTGGGTGAGTCAGCTTCTGGGATTTTGATTAGTTTCATTTCTCTGATAGTTCTTGGTTCCACTTGGAGATTTCATGATCTCTTACTCATCCCTGGGCGTATTCAGAGAGAAAAGTGTCAAATGGGTAGTTTCTAGAAGATTCTCTGGGTTCCCACCTAGCCAACTGCCTCTGCCATTTGTCTGCTCTCGCTCATCGCACCCTACAGAAGGGCTTTTCAGTATGCATCACACTTTTTGCATGTAGCAGGTGAGATGCATCACACCCTTAGCACTGAGCAGTCTGTATGGTCCAGTTTTGACCAGTTATGAGTAGTTTTTCAGGGAGAAGTTCTGGGAGATGATGCAATCAGCTGACCTTGTTCCTTTAGGGTATGAAACAACACTTTTAGGGGCTTAGAAGCCCTTGGTTTATGGACATATGAGATTGGGGTTGCAGTGACCAAATATGTCTATAACAGTTTTCCCCTAAAGCATGACGTTATAAATCTTCTGATGTCGGGTGAAATGCTTTATCATGAGGATCCAAGGTTTTTCGAACGGGAAGGTGACCTGTAATAAGATACAATACAATACATTATCTTCATAATATTTTCATGATCTAGCTGAGGCGAGCATTCCCATGCTTAGCTTTATAAATTCATTTTCATGTACATATGATAGACAACCATCTGTGTGATAGATTGATGATTCTGGTAGAGCCATCATCCTTTGGCTTGGATGATTATCTGTGCAGCTATGATGTACATTTGATGTCTTTATTCTCCTGAATATATCACAGCCCGGATGGATGAAACTAGATTTGGGGTCTTCAAACTCATTCAATCTTCACTTAGTGTACAAGTTAAACCATGTGAAAAAGATGTTCTAACGTCGAACATGGAGAGACATTGCCTGATTACCAGCCAATGATTTAAGTTGTTAACAGGTGCGAGAGAGATCACTAATAATGATGATGATTCTCAAGGTACTACAGTACATTTCACGTGGTGTGAATAGATGATTCGATGTCGAACACCATGCAAAATCTTTCGGTCGAAGGCCATTGATGTCAACCTATCACTGGAAGTGAGAAAACTTGCCATTGATGTATGTAAGCTTCAAAGTACTAAAAGGGTTGTTCCTAAGTCAACTTCTTGGATAATGAGCTGATGTCGACAAGAAGCGACCTGTCATAGGAGGGCCTTAATGAATCCCACATCTACGACACGAAACGGAGAAAATGATTTTGTGGAGGTGAAAACAATTTGATGATACAAGGTTCGAGGTGGCAGTCATGAAAGAATGAAGCGTGAAGGTATTGCAACAAATGAGATGTTAGCTGGGTTGGGAATTCTCTGAGTGACTTCTCTTGAACATATCAGCGACACTGAAATGCATTGGTAGCATTAACTCCAAAGATGGATGGTACAGAGGACCAATGGTGATATGACCAGCGAACAGAATAACCCAACCCGACTCAATCATGGTGATGGAGTGAAAGTTTCATGTTCAAGAGCGACCTGCTACCAATAAAGTTTCTTCAAGTTTTCTTCCCAATTTTTCCCCAGTCATTTCTGACCAGTACCTCTTTATTTTTGTCAAGCTTGAGAAGGATAACATGTGCTTGTTCTATAATTTTCCCTTTGGGCAAATCTGTCGCTATATTTTAACGTGCCTAGCGACGGTGAAACTCGCTTTTGTCCGCTTGTACAAGTTTGTCGCTATTGTTTTAACGAGTTTAACGACAAAGATAACTCGGTCCTTTTCAATTTTAGAGAGTCTAAAAAGAGACGTAAAGGTAACTCCAGTAGTTCTTTTTCATAATATAATCCCTTAAGTCCAAAAAAGCATAAAATAATACGAAAGGGATGACTTTTCGATAGTTTTAATGAGCCGAACAAGGCAAGTGCTTGATTTTTTTGTGTAGTGATCCCTAAGGTCCAGAAAGATTAAATTATAGAGGAGGGATGGTACTTACAATCAATTTAATGAGCTGGAGAGGCCAATTTCTCGGCAATATTTTCATATTTTACGAGTTAGATGAAAAGAGCTTAAAGGAGACTCGTTTTTTGAGGAACGAGTGATATTTCCGGGTAGCAGCTGGTTCCAGGTAAGGTTTGGGACTTTTCAATCACGGCAGTGTAAAGAAGGTGGCTAATAGAATCACTCGTCACAGATGTTCCTCAAAAGGGTAAACAATCAAATGGAGGCGTATGATCGGCTAAAAAAGAGTGGAGGTGATGGTAAGAACATGACCAAGGTTCAAAAGCCGATAATTATGTGTTCGCAATGGTTATTTACTGGAGGTGGGTTCATTTTTTAATAGGCTTGAACTCTGGGGGAACATTTGCTCATTGCTAGGTTTATTTTTTAACGAGCTTGAACTTCACGTAAAATTTCTCGTGTCAGTATTATAATAAGGATGTCTCATCAGTAGGTTCATTGTTTAGGGAGCTTGCCCCATTGGCAACTTTGTTCCGAAGCCTTTTGTTATGCAAGCTAGGAATGACCAACCTATGAGCTTAAAGGGTTAAGAGCCTACAAACTAAGAAAATAAATGGTCGCTTTTCACTTGCATGCAAAAAGGTTTGCATGCCCCCAGGTATAACGAAATAGAGCTTCCAGGTTACCATATGGAATTTCTTGCATTAGAAAGATTGTTCCATCCGCATAGCAGACAAAACACTTCCTTGGCATTGTCCATCGAAATGGACGAAGGTGATTTTTGTCAGTGCCAATCACATAATCTTTGATGAAGAAAATATATTTCCAGACTGATCCATTTTCCTAAATGGATAGGATAGTCAGACTAGTCATATATCCTACATAGAAACCTACCTTATAATTGGGGTTTTCTTGCCGAAGCAAACCAAGGCACATGCCTCCTAGGTTTCAGTCACAATCACCGAATCACTCACGCTCATCAGGTGGACGGACTGGAGATTGATGAGACATTCCTTGTGTAAAAAGACCAATTAGGGATGGCACTTGACTAGTATTTGTGTTTGAACCAGGGAATGAAAGCTGGTCTACGAGCTGGACCACTCTGCCTTCATGCGGGAAATACATCACTCGAAAGAGTGAGGAAACAATAGCTCCCATGCTATAAATGTAGTCACACCCGAGAAGTAGATTGTAATATAATGGCCCTTGGACTACCATCGCGTTTAGATAAACAGTTTTCCTTCTCAAAGTTATAGGCAAATTTGGAAGGATCCCTAACAGTCGACTGGTTCCTTTATTGAAGCCTAACAGATTTCAAATCTCAAGCAGAAGTGATGGTGAACCAAGCGCTTTCTAAGTAGTGGAGGAAAGGATACTCACAGAAGCCCCTTCATCTATGATAGCACCAACCATGACCATTTTGTAGGATTGTACTATGATTCAAAATGGTACATTAGATGGTAGGCGGGATCTCCCTAGTAGATTCCAATCGAAGGAAATGACTAGATTACTTGGAGGAGGGACTGAATAGACAGCCGGATGAATCTCTGAAAAAATTCCTTCCTACGGTAAAGGAATGGGTAGATTGCCCCCAGGTTCATTAGATTCTATGTTAACAAAAAGAATTTGAACAGTGTCGTTCTCATTCTCTTTGGCGACTGTATCATTTGAAGGTAGACCTTCTGAAGACAAGACTGGGCCGACTGCCATCTCGACCTATTGACTTTGGTCCTGTCTGGACTCAGAGGGTTTATCTTCAATGGCAAATGCTTCGACCGACAACAAAGGTGTTTCAGTCGGATTTTCAACTAGTGATGGACTTGGCAAGAGTTTCTTGTATCCAGGAGGAAGCCATAGCAGTGAAGCAAGATGGTTATCCAAGACTCTTTTAGCTTCATCCAGGAAGGGACAATGGTGGAGGGCATGATCGCCTTCACACAATCTGCAAGGAAATTTAGATCTTCCTTTTTGTCCATTGACTTCGTTTTCACTAGTTGACGGCGTATGCTCAACATGACCATTAGAGGTCGAGGACATCGGATTGTGCAAGCGGGGAGACCAATCCCTTAAGATCCGCAGGATGCAAGGAAAATTTCGATGATAGTGGTCTCCTTTGTAAATGACGCATGGAGATTTAGGTTTGAATGGTGCAATGTGTGGATTTTTGCCAGACAATGCATGGTTGCCCCATTTCGCCATTGGCTTCTTCTTCTTTTTCTCCTTCCCTTTCTTCTTCTTCTCAGTTACTTGGGCTTTAGTTTTACTAGCTTCACCAAGTGAAGAGGAAGAAGGAGAGGGAAAAACAAATGAAGTAGAAGGTTGGGGGGTAACTCTAGTATCATCTGGTTGCTGATTTGATTGCTCAGGAATCATGGTGTTTTGAATGACAGCGGTTGAGAAAAGCCATACTAGCAGGCCAATTGTAAGTCCTGGAAGGGACAATGTAGCCATATGAGGTGCACCAACATCTCCCAAGAGGAGAAGGGACTAGGATTTCCCCCAAGGGGAAATCCTTGATTGGTGGACTCCATTTTCTCAACCTAAGACCAACCAGGGAATAGTGATGTTATTCCAATTAAAATAAATTTTATGACTCTTTGACACAACTTGATTTTTCAATTTTTAAGAGTCGAGAAAAAGCTAAAGATGGCTCTAGTCACCTTCGATTTTTAATGAGCCTGAAGTGACAAGTGGTCAGATGGACCTTTTCTTTTAAGGAGTCTGAAAAGGAATGAAAGTGACTACTCTAGAAATCTAGACAGAGGGATTACCAAACTGATCCTAAAACTGAAAAATACTTTTTAAGGTACAACAATCAATCTTCCCAAATGTTGTGTTCAATGCATTGCGGTCGATAGGGTGACAGACACAACTTCCTAAGGATAAAGGATATAGCCTATTGTGGTCTCCCAATATATACTCAATGGTAGATGGGAGCACAAGTCTGTACTGGCACTTGTCGTATCAAAGAGGAGGAATCCCCCAACCTACGATGAAAACGATAGTTACCAGGCTTTATGACGTTAGAATACATCTCTAGCCTAGACTTCTAGATGTTGTGTGTTAGGTTCCAAAGCGTTTTAATGTTCATTGAAGTTCATTTTACAGTTGATCTTTCTTAAGAATTTTGCCTTTAAGGTTCACCATGTGATGTAGATATACAATTCCTAAATATGCAATCTAAGATGATAAACAATCATTTACTTTCTTTTTGCAATGAAAATCCTAGCTACTAAGAAAAAAGAAATAAAATTCTTTCAACATAGAGCAGAGAGCACACACTAAGATGCACAGTCCTAAATCAATTTCCGCATGCAGTCTAAATGCAAATGCACATGCATGTATTTGTTTTTTCGCTTTCTTAATGTGTGAATGACAAAAAGAATGCTAAGCACAGATCTGAACTATTTTTCTTTCAAAGCGACAGTACTAACAATTTTCTTTTCAAAAAATGAAAGGAAGACTAAGACGACACTTTGTGATTTCGAATTCGAAATTTATTTTGACACTTGAAATACTATTAATTCAAATCAAATACAATAGAAAAAGTGTAATTGACTATCTAAAAGAGGAAGACTTTACGACACTCTTTTCTTTGACTGAAAATGACACTTGCGACACTTTCAAATCAAAAGACGACAATTCGATTAAGCTACTGTTTGCAAAGGAGAACTGTAAATGACGACAAATACATAAAGACATTCACAATTCTTTATCAATGGAGGTTGAATAATGCAAAGGAAGGGAGTTTCAACAGGGATATACCGATCACAGATAGCAAAACTACTGAATAAATCTGAAGACAATGAAGAGAAAACCAAAATTTGGAAGCAGAAACAGTTTCACCTAATCATTGCACATGTAACATAGGGAAACAAGGATGCATCTCACCTGCAGCACACGGGAGGTGCGATGCATCTAGACTGCCAATGAGAGACAGTGCGATGGTCCAGGGATGAGACTGAGTTTGGTTTTTTACTCACAGTTTGCAGCTTAGTTAAGAGATTTAGGCTGAGCTAATGATAAGCAGTAAACACAAAGAGTAGGAGCTGATCTAATGAGGTTATTTGAGCTACCACCAGGGCAACTAGGATGTTTGCAAGTCAGATGTTTAGTTCATAAATTAACCAGAGATTGACTGAAGCAACATTGATCTACTTTGCAGTTGCATAGCAAAAGCAGTTTGAAGGCTAGCTGGCTTAACTTCAGGCTCCATCTGTAGTTTATAAAGCAAACAACAGTGACTAACAATCAAACTATTCACTCCCTAGTGGAGTCACCATTTTGTTATCGGGAAAACTAGTGTCCACTCAAAGCTACTAGTCCCACTAAGACAGGTAGTTATCTTCGAAACAAACAAACTAAAGTTACTTGTGTTTTCCTTTATGAGAAATAGATGAGAGAGAAGCATAGAGTACCAACCTCAGTCTTTTGCTTGGCTCCTTACTTGTTTTCTCCCTCCTTTGACAAAGCTTTTCTACTCTTTCCTCACTTGTCCCGCTTCAAAGAACACCTGTAGAGTCAAAGCAGCATAATACCATCAAAGCATAGAGATCTATAACCATAAACAATATAGGATCAGATGTATATTAACCATACAAATGCATATATCAATACAAGATTCAGAAATATACAAGAATATGGAGGAAAACTTCAAAATAACCTTTATTGATAGAAGTTAGTAGAAGAGAGGATTACACACCCATTGGTCTGACCCAGTGCCATCCTCCCAGCATGAAAGCCCTCTTCACCTCATGAAAAGCTAAATCACCCAACATTATTTGATGTTTCACAGAGAAACCAACAACACTTCCTTACAAATACAAAAATTACAGCCTCTAGATCTCTAGGATGAGGGATCCATATATAGATATTGTAGGTGGGTGAGTCAGCTTCTGGGATTTTGATTAGTTTCATTTCTCTGATAGTTCTTGGTTCCACTTGGATATTTCATGATCTCTTACTCATCCTTGGGCGAATTCAAAGAGGCAAGTGTCAAATGGGTAGTTTCTAGAAGATTCTTTGGGTTTCCACCTAGCCAACTGCCTCTGCCATTTGTCTGCTCTCGCTCATCACACCATACAAAAGGGTTTTTCATTATGCATCGCAATTTTTTCATGTAGCAGATGAGATGCATCGCACCCTTAGCATTAAGCAATCTGTATGGTCTAGTTTTGACCAGTTCTGAGTAGTTTTATAGGGAGAACTTCTGGGAGATGATGCAATCAACTAACCTTGTTCCTTTAGGGTATGAAACAACATTTTTAGGGGCTTAGAAGCCCTTGGCTTATGGACATATGAGATTAGGGTTGCAGTGCCCAAATATGTCTATTTCACCAAAGACATGACTGGGTTGAGGGTAGAATGAAAAGCCAGAGGGAGGGAATGCTAGCTATCCTGGATATGTCCTTTACCAACCTTTCAACCAATTCCGTCAAGGTCAGGTTATATGGAAGTTTCAAAGTCCGGAGGGGCAAGAATGGCGAGGTAGGGTCACCAAACCTCGACGGGCTTGTTAATTCAGTTAGAGTTTGGACAACCACTTGCATCCCAATACCTGAGTATTCTAAAACCTGTGAGTCTGTCAAGCTAGTTGTGGTAGGGCCTAAACCAAGAAGTAAGAGGGTTGATTGGACCAAGGGGAGAACCAAGAGGCATAGGGAAGAAATTCACTTAATTCTGTGCACACTATGGATGAGGGCAAGTCATGAAGGGGTTGGGTGGAATTCACGTTACACTCCTTAAACCCAGAATCGTGACTCTATAATGGTACTCCACAGGGAATGGACAAATGGAAACACTGACATTTGGTTTGGTTTTAATATTTCTAGTTATGCTACTCTTACAGGTCTATTTAATCTTCCTCCCCCTTCGAATTCGACACTCCTACTCTAGGACAAGGAAATAATTCGAGAGTGGTCGTGGTTGGAAGAAACTCTGATTGAAGGCAAAATGGTGAAGCCTGAAGCAGGGCTGGGAAGAACAGAGCGTCGGCACACCTGCAAATAGATTGGAAACAAAAAGAAAATGTTGGTGGCCTCGACCAGTAAGACCCAATGGAAGAGGGTCAAAAAAACAGGTGAGGAAAATATGCAGAACCTCATGCATGCAGTGGGGGAACTCCAGCATAGGTCAAGGCCATGATTTCGACCTGGGAGATGGAGTTGAATGCCAAGGAAACGACAAATCTACTTCTAGTAGAGGATAGGGAACTCTTTCTCATAGACCCAGGACACACCCGAGGTAGGAAAAATCTATTCAAATAGACAATCCAACTCTACTAGGTTATGAAGAACCTAATAGCAAGGGCCATGACAACAACTAGGAATTTGGAGGAACCGTTGAAAACACAGCAAGAGGGGCCAAGCTTAAAAGATGTTCAAAGGGAGATTCAGGTTGTAGAGGTGAAGAAATACCACCATAATGTCCGCTTAGGCCAAATGCAGAAAAAAATTCAAAGCCTATTGTAGTACAAAATGCCTGGGTTGATTGCTAAGGACCCGCCTCTCATTGAATCATCACATGACTGAATGAAGAATGAAATGCCTGGGTTGAGTGCTAAGGACCATATCTCATTGAATCATCAGATGACTGAATGAAGAATGAAATGCTTGGGTTGAGTGCTAAGGACCCGCCTCTCATTGAATCATAATAATTTTTTTGTTTACTACAATGGTCTAGTCAGATAACATTTACTTTGATAGAAAAATGCTTAAACATATAGTAGATACAATAGCTTATTTAGCATGGATGGATATGCTCAAACTGTTTAAATTTTGGACGCCATCTGATGTTGATCAGTGGCCAATAGACCTGGCTTCCTTTGGGTAGGTTGAGGACACCAGACATATTTTTTTTTACCTACCTTATATATGATTAATAGAAAATAAAGTACTGCCAAGCTTACACCAAAAAAAACTAAACTGATTAATTAAAAATAAATTAATATTAAAACATAGTTGGACATATGGAAAGTAATGAGTAGTTGTAGTTCCCAACAAATGGGCCATGAGTGGCTTTGGTCTCACATGGATGAACCATGGTGAGACTAAGTGGGAGTCATAAGGTATTTGTTACATATTATGAAGTGGAGGCCTTACTTATTAAACATTTCAAAACCTCGCATATTAACCTACTATCCTTATCAGAGTTCATAATATCAGAACTCACAATCGTAAGTTTTTAGAAATGAAAGTTACCATAAAAAAAAAAAAATGATGATGGGTATCGAGGTTTTGAAAATATCAAAAGTTAAAAAAGACCTAATGAAACATATTTATGAGGTCCTATTATAACCAACACATAAAAAAAAAATTGAACTAGGGAGTTGGCATCGGGTATCGAAGAGATTAAGTATCAGAGCATTGGAGGTGAAGAGTTTAAATGATATCATAAGTCAAAAATAAAAAGTTTCAATATTGATATGTGTCAAGGTCCTATGAAACCTTCGTTAATAATTTGAATGAATGTTTATGTAGCTCTGAAATGAATCTTTGTTTATTTTATATAACCATGTTTTTTAACTCGTTGAAGTTTATAATAAGGCCATCCAAGTTATGTGATACATCGAAGGAGAGAGACAAAGCCATATCAGAGGTTTTTCGAAACAAAGTTACGATTAAATAAAATATCGAGGTCTCGATGGAATGAGGGAGAAGTATAGTGTGAAGGAGGAGGGGGGGTGGGAAAACTCTCATAAGCTACAACTACTTGGTAATTTAAAAATTCGACAAAATGAAACACAACCACTTTGCAATTTTGAGATTTCAGATTTTGTAATTTCTTTTAAAATTGGGAATTGGAATAAACATTTGAGATCTTGAGAACACATAATTTTAATTGTTCTACATTTTGGTTGCAGAGATTTTGTAGGACTGTTAGTGAAAAAGTAATAAATTAGTAAAAATTAATAAAAAATCAATATTTACAAAAATTAAAACAATATACATTTTTTAGCCCCAGTGGTAAAAATTACCGAACTTTAGATAAGCACCATTTGAAAACCATGTAACCAAATATGATGGGATAATAATTGAAGGATATATTATGGAAAATCAAACACAATGAAGCAATCAAAAGGAAAATCTAAAGAAAATGAAAATTTGGCAAAATTGTAGGATACTTAACCAAAAGAAAATATTAGAAAGGTGATTTAGCCAAAATTTATGGAGAGGGGTCCCCATTCGTTGAAATAAGTAAGTTAAAAATGGGGGGTGTTGTTTTCTCACATTAACAGGAGGCTAGTGGTTATTTTCTACATAATATTAAAGGCGCCATGATGCAAATGGCCAAGTCTTCTATGCCAAAATTTATCGATATCGCGACCCTGTACTTTCTCTGCCTTAGTGCTTAATGTAGCACAATATTCCACATATATATTATACAACTTATTTACATGAACCCTAATATTCTTCACCTCTCCCATGGATATGTTTCTCAGTAATGACTTCTCTTTGTTGAAGATCACACCATAACCACAGTCTTCCAAAACTGTAACAGAGATGAGATTTTTCTATAGGCCTAGAACAAACATGACATCCTTGCACTTGAGAGGGGAGCTTGACTCCCTCTAAAAGGTGACTATACCAACCTTGGTCACATTGTACCTTCCATCATTCCCCAACTTAATTTGCATCTCAGATCTTTCTCCTCCAGGTCACTGAAAAACTCTCTACACCCTCAAATATGGAATGAGGCACCTGAGTCCAAGTACCACATGCTCCCCATCACTCTAATGGCCATGCATGTGATAAGGGTAAATTCAATTTTGAACTATGAATCCAAGGCTTCACCTGTTTCTCCTCCTGAAGATTTCTTTCTTGCCTTTTTGGGTGGACACTTCGTGGCATAGTGACCAAATTCATGACAATGAAAGCATTTAATTTTGGACAAATATTTCTTCTTACCCCCTTGGCTAGAGTTTGATTTACATTGAGATTTCTTCCCTTTCCCCTTATTTCCATTTCCAACCAATGCAAATTTTTCTTCATCCTCCACCTTGGATGACGTCCCATCTATAGTATTCTTCCTTATCTCCTCCTATACCAAATTAGACCGTAAGTGTTCCCAATTCAGTAGTTTCTCCTTCCTGTTCACCGAATATTGGTAGCTATGGAACTTTTCGGAAGGCCTATAAGGGCTAGGCATACCAAGTCATCTGCTAGAACATTAACGCCAACCCTGCCAAGTTTATCATGAAATTATGTGAAACTTCTTAGATACTACCGAATAGTGTCATTCTTCTGCATCTTTATACTTTTAAGTTTTTCCTTGAGTGTGAGCTTCTTGTGGTCACTACTATTCTTGAACAATTTTTTTAGTGATTTCCACATTGCGAACGTAGATTATTTTCAGTGGAGATTTGAGACTATGTGATCCCGTATTCCCTCTGAGATTATTCTCATCGCCTTGGCTACATCTTTCTTCCACTGAGAAAGGTTTGGGCATAAGATTTCAGTGGTTTTGAAACATCTGCCTTGATATATTCTAGCAATTGATTGTCATCCAATACTGCCTCCATGCAATGAAATTAGACACGCCTTCCAAGACATACTTTAGCCTCAGTTCATTGAAGGCCATCTTCTTGGCTCTGAAGGTATCTTGCTACAATGAACTTCAATTTGATCCTCCTGAGAAACAACTTTGAAATTCCTGCTCTAATGTGAATCTTTATTCGATATCATGTAGAAATTATGGTGTAGATTTGCAATTGCTCATGATTTTTTAATCAAAATCACAAGACAAAAACCTACTCTACTACTCCACAAAAGTTAACTCACAATTTAGAGAAAAAATTTTAGCCATGCAATAAGAAATAACACACATGCACATAATAGTTTTCCTATGGAAAACAATCTTATAAAACCCCCAATGCCTACTTGCATTAATCTAATGAATATATATGTATTACAATTTCTTTTCTCAACTGAGCACAAACTGCAAGTGAGTAACCTATCTCTCTATTCACTGAGAGGTTATGAATCATACTTAGTCAATTTCTACCATTGATTGAGCCCCTATTTCCTTGTGTAATTAGGACCCTATTATTTATGAATTTCTCCAAAATGGATTGCACAATTCCCAAGGTTTCTCATCTGACTACATCCAACACTTGTACACTCAATAATGGTCTATAATTGATGTTACACTGCCTTAAAATATCCACCACAGTTGGGGAACTTGAATTCTCTACATGCACTAGCTATTTTTGGGTTGATTGATCACTTAACTAGATGATCATTTAGTTTGATTGAAGTCCCACTACACAACTGACCTTCCACTAGTTCCTCCAACAGTTGGAACTAGTTTAACTAGAAACAACTTGAGATAATTGAATTTTATTGCTACAAATTAGAAATCACACATGCTTTAATGAAATCTAACTCCTCCAACTCTACTGAGTAAACTAGGTGACACAAGCCATGTCACACAATTTAACTGCATCCAAGTTGTCTACTTATGTGGAAATTCAAATTTCCTCAATTTAATCAAGACAAAATCAACTTGATAATTTCTTGCTTCATTTTTCTACAATCTATGGCCTAATTAGATACTACAAACACTAAATCCCCTTTGTTATGCTCTCTCACTCCCATTTCCAAGTTGATTTCTCTACTATGGAATAAGATACAATTGAAATGAATGGAAACCCTTTTCCTCGCAGTAGACTAGTTATGACACAACCTAATACCCAACTAGGTGTTAGATTGGACTCCCTCAATTATCAACTAGAGATTTCGCTTTGACCCTTCTCTAGTTTTCTTCATATTCTTGATGCAATCATACCCTTTCCCATAAGTAATGGGGGTTGACATGGCATCCTCTTGAACTATGTTTCTCAATCAAGATAGTTCAACTTCCAAGAGGAATATTTTTTCCATATGAATAATGATTGATTTCTTTCTTACACCATTGGAAATGTCTTTGAGCCTAAAATAATGTCATGGGTTCTTGCATTTAAGAAGTAAATTTATTCCCCAAAAAAAAATCATTTAAGGCCTCAAAATGGCCTTATCATTGTTCAAACCCCAAGTTCCCAAACTAGGTCCTGAAGACAAAACTTCTTGTTAAGTTGATTCCTCCAATTTTCCCATTTTAAAGCATCAAGATGGATGAATATTGAATATAATAATCTATGAAGATCATACCTCCCCATTTTTGTAGGATTTTGTACCCCAAAGTATTTTACTAGATGAGGTGAGGAAATTTTTCCTCTACCTTCTCTCTAAAGTATTGTTTAACCTCTCCTAGAAGTTTTTCTTTCAACCTAATATAGCAAGGGTTTTAATTTTGGGGCTCTTCTGCAAAATTGTATCCTCTATCAACTTTGATTGGGCATCTAGATCTAAGTCCTCTATGGAAGTTAAGGCATGTTACTCTTCCTAATATAGCATGGAAGTCTCATAGATTTTTATATTTTCCACATTCACCACTAACTAAATGCTCATGTATGTGGGTATACTGAGTCTCCAGGCATTATCTCTCACCTTTTCTAGTATCTCCAAGGGACCATACTACAACCTTTCATTTTCTTACTGGGATCTTGTAGCTTCTCCTTATTCAATTGTAAACATACTATGTCTTCCACTTTGGATCGATTTTTTGTTTTCTATTGATCATGCCTAGCTTTGTACTTTTCTTGTGACTTCTTCAATGTCTTATACTTGCAAATGGATCTTCCTAATCTGTTCAATATTTTTTTCTCCTCTTAAAGAATTTGTTGTGAAATCCTCCTTCACTCTTTATTGGCCATATGTAACATCCAAAAGTAAAGGTCACAAATATCCAAAATGAGATTCAAATAGGGACTTAGGAGTAGGAGTAGATTCAACATTAAGGGAGACCACCCGGTCTAGAACTTAAAGCAACTCCTTTTCTATTGAAGATGGTGGTTCCAACTACTTATGGGTCTAGTTACCCTCTCATATAAGACTAACCTAAAACTAATCTAATAATAATCCATCCTAAACTAAGATCTAATCTATCTACACATATACTACCTCATGATACATTTCCTTTGCATCGATATTTAAAGATTTAAGTTAAAGAAGTAAATCGACACAAACGTTTGATTGATTTAAAAAGGTTGATAAAACCGCAATTAAATGATTTATTTGCCTCTTTAAGAGAGTACTTGATCCAAACTAAGATGTAAATGCAAAACTAATCTAAAAAAACATACCTCGAACTAGAATGGGATAGCCTTCTCCTTATCCGAGAGCAAGATAACTAAAACAGGGTGAAAGACTTGTTTATGAATGAACTCAAAATTAATGTTCAATTATGAATTTTAAAATAGTTTGTAAAATCATAGAAGGTTAAAACAACTATGTAAATGAATTTACTTTAATTAATAGTTATTCAGGTAATTCCACCTACAAGCCTGCATTCATATTAAACACAATTCATTATCAAATGTGTATTAATCAGAAGAAATAGTCAATTTCAATTAATACACATAAAAGAAAAATACACTTGTAAATGAACAATAAATAGTTATCATTCACCACAAGTATAATTCAATGAATTAAGTATGATTTTGATCTCACTCTGCCTCTTGGAGATAGTTCGTACAAGACTTCAGCAACATATCAAAATATGACTCAACAATAGTGTTAGAGGTCAAAGAAACATACTACTTAGAATGGAGATAAAAAACAATTATAAAACTTTGACAAAAACATGAAAATTCATCATTCCGGTAATAGTACAAAAGAGTGCAAATTTATTAAACATTGCCAAATATTATTACAAAATATGCAGTCCTGGAGTAGCTCAAACCCATAATCACATTGCTTGCAATAGTGCTAAGAAATGAGAATAGAGCCATAAACCCTCTATTTTCTCTATAATTGGTATTTCTGTACATAAAAATAGTGTTATTACACATTGAAAAACTACAGAGAATCCCCCTTGAGTGGATCGCAACCTCCTCTCCTTACATCAAATTCAGGGGTATTTGTACAAGATTTACAGAGCTAACACTCTTCCCCAATTCTCTTAACAACAGAGTTAATTACAAAAAATATGACTTTAGTTGGAACTTTGACCAAATGTAGATGAACACAACAGAATGAATTGCCCAATTTGGTTCGCGCAAACAAGAATGATCACACTTGTTCTGAATGGATAAGAAGAATATATGGGTAATGTAATCACTATTAAACTGATTCAACAACGTCTTTACTAATTAAGAAATCCCTTTTTCCACTAGGGGGAATTGCATTGGTGATTGACATGTTTTCACAATCGACCCCGTATCAGAAGTCAAATAGAAAACATAATTATATTCTAAATAGTTGGATTTTTATTAAAATAATAAAAACATAGATTAAACTATAAAAATTTGTTAAACTATACCTATGCCAAGAGACCTTTTTAAATTAATTAAGTGTCTTTTACTTATACATGGAAAGAGATTAGTGGTATTGGAGGTAAGCTCATCGGAACTTTTAAAAAGAGACAAAACAAAATAGTTGTGATATTGGGTGACTCTGATATGGAGCAGATGTGATATCATATTAAAATTCCTTTAGTATATTTATCAAGTCCATTATATTGGAGGTCTTGTATCAGAGATTTGATATCGGGGTTTTGCAATTGTTACCATTCAAAAGTTTTGGTATACAGGCGGACACAATATTCCGATTAGACCATTGTTAATATGCATATCGACTCCAACAAATCGAAGCCTGGAAGATATTGAAATTCGAAGGGGGGGGGGGGTGCATTGGGATATCAACAATCAGAGAGATATGAATATCAAAGATCGACAATTGAAGGGATATGAATATCAAAGATTGGAGATCAAAGGGATATGATTATCAGAGATCAGAGATCAGAGGGATTGGAATATCGAAATATCGGTGAGGAATCATATCGGAGTTTTTTTAAATGTTTCTCGAAAGGAAATCTCTTATATTCATTACCTCTGATATGCGAGGGTAGAAACAATGATGTGGAATGTGGGTCCTCCGATTGGGCTTATAATTTATAGCGCCTTTATATAATGGTCAGACTTTGGTTATATGATATGTTTGTTTTAATACTCTAAAGTCTATAAAAAGGGTTTTCCACATACATATTTTGAATTTAATATACCCCCCATGCCACTTATATGGATTGGATATTATATTATTTTATTACGGCATAAGCCATTGTATTATGAATCAGGGTTCTAACATCAGGGAATTCTAAAAGGGTTCCTTCGATGTCAAATCTCTGATATCTCTGATATATTATAACCACATGTTTAATGATTAAGGCTTAAATCTTATGAACACATCTTGGTCTCATGAGATATTTTATTCATTAATCTAATTAATTAAGATGTTCAAAAAAAAAACTTATTTACAAATTTATTAATAGACAAACTTAATCAAACTTAGGCAAACTATAGAAATAAAACAAGTGTAAATAAAAAGAAAATTAGACTTGAAATGAAGCAATCAAACTCAAAGCCTACAATGAAAAAAGGGTCCCCATGTCTATTATGATAGAATAAAATGAGGGTGTTGTGTTTTCACTACAATAATGGTGACACACTAGGGAGAAGCAATTATATTTGCCGTAAAGATACCAAACCTAGTTTAAAAAAGAAGGAATTATGATTAGATAATTTGAAATTCTCAAATTCATATATCCTAACCATTTTGTCCTTGTTATATGCTGTCAAATAAATATATATATATACCATTATCGTTCATGAACTTGTAAAAAATTACCCCATGAATTCAATGTTTCAGTAAATTTATATGTACAACAGTAAGCTTAGTTGGGCATCAACTTTCGAGTAAACAAGCTAATCAAGGAAACATAGTATTAATTTAACCTCTATACCATAGGCATGGCCACTGTTGTCAAAAAGCGTCTATATCCTCGACAAGGATGCCTTTTAACCATTTTAGATGCTAGTGTCCCATATATTAGGAATAAATGCATAGTTATAAAAGATCTTCTTAAACTTATTTGAATGCCAACTAAAGATCATCGTCTTGGCTTGGTAACTAGCTAACGACAATGCCATTCACAAGATCCAACATGGTGAAGAAGTCGGCTCGTGATGAGACCTCTTGTCTCTCAAACTTGTGGACAAAATTCATTACCTTGGCTTGGTGACCAATAATTATTAATGGTAATGTCACAATGGTAGAACTTATGATCATGGTAGGTCAGCTCGTGATGGGATCTCCTATCCTTCAATTGACCATTTTTTTATTATATATTTAACTATGGTTACTGTTAATCTCATATAGATTACTTAATAGATGCGGTGGCATATTGCTTCTTAAAAGAAATGGATGGCGTAAAAAGCTTTAAGGTAAATACTATTCACTTGACTAAACTTGTTCGCAAAAAGAACTCATGACCTTAAGTAACTGTTTTTAAATGTGTTTTACTTTCTTTAAAACTAGGAGTTAAAGATAGTTCATTAACAAATAATGAAAAGATTTAAACACAAAAAAAAAAGAACCAGCGACTCTACTTGGCTAGGAAAGCTGAAAATGAACAAAAACGAAATCATCTTTATTGAAGTGATCCTTAGAGATTAGGTTGTGTTCATAAATTAGAGCTTAAAAATGACTCACCCAATGATTATGCCAAGCTGAAAGAGAAAACATTACTCCATTTTATTGTGAAATGAAATGAAAAGACAATCCAGCTAAGCCTAAAATGCTTCTCAAATCAGAAATAAGGCAATCAAGAAAATGAACCTTGTGATTAATCTTACAAGATAAATAGAGGATTAACATAAAAATGAGATTATGCTGATTTTATATTGTAGGATGATTTGTTAATAAAGCTCTTTTGTTTCAAAGCAACATTATTGATTTAGAGTTAATGTTATGTGCTTTGGAAGGGGTTTTCTTACTTTTACAAGTCTTGCTTAAAGATAGTTTGCAAGTCTTTATAGATTCAAATTTAAGAATAAGGCTGGCAATCGATTTCAAAATGTAAGAAAATTTAGACAAGAGAAAACTCCCTAATGTCATATGATGATTGTTCTTCTGAAATGTTAGTTTCCAACAAAGTTAAATCTACAAATGAAATCCATGGGAACCTGCAAGAAGAACAATAAAATATAAGAAAGAAATAATGATTAAAAGAGAAAAAAAAAAGTTGAAATAAAACTCAAAGCAGATGAGGATGAACATATAAATGTATACCTGGAAGAATTCGATTATATTTTACCTAAAAAATCTTCATCTTCTCTCAGATATTAATCAAAGTTCAAAACCATCTTCTTATTCAATTTAAACTAATTTCTAAACTAGTGCTAATCGTAATCTAAAAAGAATACAAATATTAAGTGAAATCATACTTCCAATGTAGCCATTCAAGATTATTATCTTCTACATGAATGTGCACATCAAACATCAGTAATAAAAGCACAAATATAATTAAACCAAAACAAATAAAACTAAAAACATTATATACATCTATTGTTAATGTCTGTACAAGAAGCAACTTATTTACAAAATCATTTCCTTGAAATTCTTCCAAACATTTGCCTAAAGATCATAAAATTCAGGATTTATTTCAATTGCTGCTTAAAAGATATTTAGGGAAAGAGGGAACAACATGCCCGTGTTAAATGATAAGTCTTTGAATAGCACAGGCTGCTGTAAATAAGAAATTATATGTACATTACTAGAAATTTTTTGTTTAGATGAATCCATAAATCATGGGTAGTAATATATCAAATTTCTAGAGGGATTACATGGCTGGACAATATATAATGATAGGCTCTCAAATGTCAACATTCGTGAAAAATCAATTTGAAAATAAAAAAGAAATTGGCCACACATAATCATCAAATAGAATTTCAAAATTAAAATTAACCAATGTTCATGATTATAATTCTGAAATTGATTTTCATTTATGTCGATTAATGTGTTAGATGAGAGACTAGATTTATGACGCTCATATTACCAACAATACGTTTAGAAAATAAAAAAGGAAATATGAAAAAGAAACAAACGGAAATCCGACAAAATGACAAAAAATAAAATTATAATTTACATTTAAATTATAGGTAATGATACAACACAGCAGGAGTTTGTTTGTAAATATTTTCTTCTCACAAGTGATTACAAAATTAAAATCAATTTTATTTCCTTTCACTTACAAAGATGGAAAAATTTCTAGACTATGATCCCAAAAAGGAATGTCATCATTGTAGGAATCATATATTGGGGCAGATTCGTGATTGCTGAAATCATCAAGATGATTGAATGATTGAGAATTTATTGAAACATTTAAATTAACATTATTTTCATTTTCAAAAATAGATTTACTTAAAGAATAATTTTTTAGGAAGAAGAATAACAAGATTCAATGTTTTCATCATTATGAACAATTTCACTAATATCCTCTTTTCCTAAATCAAAATCATACAAAGAATTAGCATAATTTTAAGTGGCTAAATTTTCTTTATCCCTATCAGAACTTACAGATAATTCCTAAATGGAAACTCCTTTATTTGGTGAATTATTATAAATGTTGGATGGAGCAGCTAAATTTTTATTCAATGAATTATCAAATAAATGGGATACAAAGAAAAGTAAGAATTTGAGTTTACAATCGTGTAAATTTCTCTATTAGAAAAATGTTGCTCATTTCCCAAACTGTGTGTTTCAAAATCTTCTTGATTTGGATGATTGTAAGCTTTGGGATGTTGATCCTTATCCTCATTGCTAGAAGAATTATATTTTTCATTTCTTAAAAGACTACCAGGAGGAAGATAGTGATTTCTGTTCATTTCTAGTTGTAATTGTTCATTCAAAATAACATTATTTATTTGGGCAAAGTCCTTTTTCTCCTAAAATTGTTCAGTGGCATTTCTAGTTTCTAGAAGAGGATCATTATTGATAGCTTGAGCAGTTGATTTTTCAATAGAAATAAATGAATTTTATGATTCTTGATAAGGAAACAAGGGAGAGATATCAAAAGTTTAAACCAACCCATTAATTGGAATTGAGGAGGAAATTTTTGGACTAAAATTGCATTAAAATTAATTTGAATCTAATTAAGAAATCATCCAATGAGTCACCTTCCATCCTACACAATTCAACTAATTGATTACACACCTCTTCATAATCATATCGTTGAAAGTCATGAAGGAAAATCTGTGAAAATTCATCCCAACTATGTATAGAGGCAATTGGAAGAGATAAGCACTAGTCCTTAGCCTTTTTTTGTCAAAGTAAGAGTAAAAATCCTACAAATATTATCTTCATCAGTATTAAAATTATTGCAACTTAAAATAAATTGAAGGAGATGATTATAAGCAGAGGTCTTACCATTATATTTTACCTTACACAGGATCTTGATTGCCTTTATCAGATTGATTGCTGGATTAGATCTACTAAAACAACTGCAAGGAGGACTTTTAAATTGAGCCATAGGATAAGATAAATTTTCAAAGCACAAAATTTTCAAAGAAAACAATATACTATGGCCCTCCTTCTAGTGCGAAAAATGTTGATTGGAAAAAATGTCCTCCATCAACATTAGGGGAGACCACCGGTTGGGAACTTAAAGCAACTCCTTTTCCATTGAATATGGTGGTTCCGACTAGTTATGGGTCTAGTTACCTTGTCATCTAAGACTAACCTAAAACTAATCTAATCTAACGTAAACGAAGAGTTAATATATCTACACCTATATCACATCATGCTACATTTCCTTTGCATTAATCTTTAAAGATGTAAGTTAAAGAAGTAAATCAACACAAAGGTTTGATCGATTTAAAAAGGTTGACCAAACCGTAATTAAATTATTCATTTTCCTCTTTAAGAGAGGACTTGATGCAATCTAAGATGTAAATGCAGAACTAAACTAAAAAAAGCTATCTCAAATTAGAATGGGATAGCCCTCTCCTAATCCAAGAGCAAGATAACTAAAACAGGGGGTATTATTGGTTTATGAATGAATTTAGAATTAGTATACGTTTATGAATTCCAAAATAGTTTGTAAACTCATAAAAGGTTAAAACAACTATGTAAGTGAATCTACTTTGATAAATAGTTATTAAGGTAAGCCCACCTACAAACCTAAATTCATATTAAACATAATTCATTATAAAATTTGTATTAATCAAAAGAAATAGTTCATTTCAATTAATACACAAAAGAAAAATACACATGTAAATGAATAATAAATAGTTATCATTCACCACAATTATAATTCAATGAATTAAGTATGATTTCGATCTCATTCAGCCTCTTGGAGATAGCTCCCACAAGCCTTAAACAAAATATCACAATATGAATCAACAATAGTGTTAGAGATCAAAGAAACATACTACTTAGAATGGAGATAAAAAACAATTATAAAACTTTGACAAAAATATGAAAATTCATCATTCCGGTAATAGTACACAAGAATGGAAATTTATTAAACATTGCAAGAGATAATACAAAATATGCAGTCTTGGAGTAGCTTAGACCCATGATCACATTTCATGCAATAGTGCTAAGCAATTAGAACAAATCTAGAAATCCTCTATTTTCTCTATAATCGGACTTTCTGTACATAACATTAGTATTATTGAACAAATCAAATAACTACAAAGAATCCCCCTTGAGTGGATCGTAACCTCCTCTCTTTGCATCGAATTCAGGTATATTTATACAAGATTTACAGAGCTAATCGTCTCCCCCGATTCTCTTAACAACATAGTTAATTATAACAAAGATGAATTTAATTGAAACTCTAACCAAACGCAGATGAACATAACATAACGAATTTCCCAATTTGGTTTGCGTAGATAAGAATGATGTCGCTTGTTCCAAATGGATAGGAAGAATCTACAGGCAATGTAATCACTATTCAACTGATTCAACAACAACTTTACCAATTAAGAAATCCCTTTTTCCACTCGGAGCAATTGCATTGTTGATTGATATGTTTTTGTAATTGGCCCTGTATCAGAAGTCAAATAGAAAACATAATCATATTGTAAATAGTTGTCTTTTTATTAAAATAGTGAAAACATAGATTAAACTATAAAAATGTGTTAAACTATACTTATTCCAAGAGATAAGTGGTATCAGAGGTAAGCTCATCCGAACTTTTAAAGTGAGACAAAACAAAATAGTTGTGATCTTGGGCAGCCCCGATATGGAGCGAATGCGATATCGTATTGAACTCCCTTTAATAGCTTTATCGGGTCCATTATATCAGAGGTCTTGCATCAGAGATTTGATATCGGGGATTTTACAATTGTTACCATTTAAAAGCTCCAATATACAAGCAAACATGATATTTCGATTAGACCATCGTTAATATGCATATCGGAGCCTGGAAGATATCAGAAGTTAGAGGGGGAGGCGCATAGGGATATTAGTGATAAGAGAGATATGAATATTGGAGATCAACGATCAGAGGGATATGATTATCAGAGATCGAATATTGGAGGGACATGATTATCGAAAATCAGAGATCGGAGGGATTGGCGTATTGGAATATCGGCGAGGAATCAGATTGGATTTTTTTTTATATGTGTCTTGAAAGGAAATATCCGATATGCATTACCTCCGATATGTGAAAGAAGAAACAATGACGTGGAATGTGAGTCATCTGACAGGGCCTATAAATTATAGTGCCTTTATATAATGGTCGGAATTTGGTTATATGATATGTTTTTTTTAATACTCCGAAGTCTATAAAAATGGTTTGCCACATACATATTTCAAATTTGATATGCCCCCCATGCCTCTGATATGGATTGGATATTATATTATTTTATTATGACATAAGCCACTATATATGAATCAGGGTTTTGACATCGAGGAATTCTAAAAGGGTTCCTCTGATGTCAAAGCTACAATATCTCAGATATATTATTAACCTTTTGTTTAATGATTAAGGCTTAAAGAATATGCACACATCTTGGTCTCGGGGGCTATTTTATTCATTAATATAATTGATTAATATGTTCAAAACAAAAACTTATTTACAAAGTTTATCAACAAACAAACTTAATCAAAATTAGGCAAACTATAAAAATGAAACAAGTGTAAATAAAAAGAAAATTAGACTTGAAATGAAGATAACACACTCAAAGCCTACATGCAAAGAAAAAAAGGGTCCCCATGTCTATTAGGATAGAATAAAATGGGGGTGTTTTGTTTTCACTACAACACCTCTCAAAAGTTACACTAAAGTCAAATTGACTACTTCCATTTTCCCAACTACTCATGGATAGAATATTGTATACCTCTTCAACTTCATGTCCATCTTCTCCCACCATGTAGTCCAAAGTGCACTAAAAAATCTAGTATCCTTGTCTAAAATGATTCTCCTTGGTATCCCAAAGTGTACACAAGCTTGTTCAAAAAACAAGGTTGATGTTTCTTTCCATCTAATGGTATCTTTACATGGAATGAGAATTCATATCTTCTTGAACCTGTAAACTACCATGAACAAGTAGTCATGTCCCTTCCTCGTTATTGGTAAACCTTCCACAAAGAGAATGCAAATTCTTTCCCAAGGATAAGTGGGTATAGGTAAGGGATGGTATAAACCTTGTTACCTATAATTGTGCTTGCTCGTACAACAAAGAATATGTCCTCTTATCAATATAGCTACATCTTCTTACATTCTAAGCCAGTACACATGACCTATTAAGTTGGCCATTGCCTTCTCCACACCAAAATTCCCTACAACCTTGTAGGAGTGAGCATCTCTCACTAACTACAATTGCTCGCCTTTAAGAACACATAGGTTTTCCATCCTATGAAATAACCCATTAAGAACATGATTTCTCACTTTTAAGAAGGCACAAGTTTTCCATCCTATATAGTAACCCATTCTAGAGATGATAGTAGTCAGCTATTATATCTCCATTGTCTACATGAAATTGGCCTTGCAATTTCTGAAAAACTCCCTAAAGCTCTCATCATCTATATATGCCTCTCCATATGCATCATGGGTGACAAGTTATATGTGCATTAGAGTCCCCAAGGCTATAAATTTTTATCTGGGTCACATTAAGAGTGTGTCGGCCAACTTGTTTTTATTCTCACTCTTATACTCAATTACTAAATTAAATTATTATAAAAACCCAGTCAACTTGTAGTGTTTGATCTACTATAACTTACTCTTGTTCCTATAAGTACTATAAAAACAAGTGATTTGTGTGGATGATGGTCTCCTTACCCATCAGATAGTGTTTCCACTTTTTGACAACTTGTAACAGGGCATAAATATCCTTTTTATAGGTACGGTAGTTGAGAATTGTCCCATAAAATAATTAAAAATAATAACATGAAAGGCTTCCTCTCTACATCAAGATCACTCACATATGTCTCCATTTCAAGTGTGGTAATGAAATTGTTAATTTGTCAGCTTAGTGACAAATTCCAACCATCGGACTATATTCTTCTTTTCGAGAGGACTAATTTTGACTATTGAAGCACTCATTTTGGACAAGGGAATGTGTACTTATGAATAAAATCCCATATAAGCACATTTGGACAGGTCGACCCTAACATGAAATTGGTCTTCCTTGGAAGCCTATAATTAAAAGTGACCTCAAACTCATTTGGACATCATAAAGCATCATATTCTTCTCTTCTTCATTGATTGATTGACACAGATCTAAGGTTGGGTCGAGGAAAGTGGTTTTTACAGGTCCGAAAATACAAGATCTGAAGATTGCACGTGTTCTAGGGTTTGTGTGTCACAACTGCAGGCTTGTCAAAGGAAAATTTTGGCTGTAACTATAGGCTTGTAGGGACAAGGGTGTGGTTGGAATCTCTCAGTCACCCACATCCATCTTCCTTCGTGTAGTTGAGCTCTAGGGAAAAAAATGACAGTTGACTGAATATAGGACGAGATGACTCTGCTTAGGATTGATGTTAGTAACATGTTTCTGAATGTTGTTGGGTTATCTTTGTTGGATGATTTTGTATTTAGCTCATTATACTCTCTGTTAAATATTTTATGACAATCTAATAGAAGAAGAATTTTCAAAGGGTTTTCCCCATTGTGGGCTTTTCCCCTGGTCTTTAACAAAATATGGTGTCTCTTATTAATTTGTTGATTATCTCCTTTGTCGTTTCATTTACTACTATATCGTTTTTTTATTGTTGATGATTGGAAATATTAATTGTTATTGAAAAGGTTGCTAACTGAAGAATTGAATTGGGCTAAAGTAATTGAAACAACATAGAGAAATGTAAAATTTAGCATGATATTAGATCTAAGGTGAAGGACAAACCCAAAAGGAGACAAGCGTTGAAGCAATCACCTTTGGAAAGTTGGAGTCTATCTAATCAAGTCAATATGTCTTCCTCTTTCTTCAAGGAGCATGATAAGTTGGGTGACTCATCTAACTTTGCTGCATGGAAGATCAGGTTGGAGATTATAGCTAATAACAATAATGTTTTGAAATACATTCAAGGAAAAGTATGTGAGCCTTTAGAGAATTCTTCTATTGGCACCAAGAACAAGTACAAGAAAGGTGAGTTAAAAGAAAAGAAAATTATAGCTGATGGTTTACAGGATAATTTACTTATGTATGTTGGAAATTTGAGGAAGTCTAAGGGCATGTGTGATAAGATAGTTGGCATGTATAATGAATTCAATAATTTGAATGAAATCATTTCCTTCAAATATCAACTCAAAGACATGAAGATGAACAAAGGAGGGTTTGTACAATCCTACATTATGAGGATATCTCATCTTAGAGATAAATTGCAAAGAGTTTGAGAAACTATGCATGATAGGGAATCAGTAGTTGTAAATCTTAGAGGTCTTCCTCCCATTTGGGAAACCTTCATTTATAAGAAACAACAACACCTTCCCGTTATTTGATGAGATTGTTGAAAATCTCACTCAAGAAGAATCAAGGATGATATCAAGAGGAAGGATTCAAAAGAATGAAGAGGGAGAGCCTGTTGCATTCATCACTTAGAACAAGAAGAAGAAAGAAAAAGGAGGTCCATCAAATTCAAGAAGTATTCCTCGTCGAAATATAAAGAAAAGGAATGATAAAGAATTATCTCACATTGAATCCTACAATTGTCACAATAAATGTCATTATGCTCGATATTGCCCCGAGAAGAGCAATCGTCTGCACTACAACATTAGAAGCAAAAATAACATGTTTGATGATCAAAGAATAGATGTCCGAAGGAATTATCACAATGGAAGAGACAAAAGAAGAATAAGAGATGCCCCAAGTGATCATGAAGAAGATCATCATCCTCAAAAGAAGTCAAGATACTCCAACTATGAAAGTAATGTTGGTAATCAATTTGAATATATTCTTACTTCTTCTCTCAATAGTTCTTCTCCTCCAGATTTGTGGGAAAGTTGGTTGGTTAATAGTGGGGCCACTCATCATTTCTCTGGGTATAAATAATTTCTCTCTAATTTGGTAGAGAGGGAGTCAAATTTCAAAATTATTCTTGGAGACAACTCCACTCATCTTGCCAGAGGCTTTGGGTCCGTAAAATTTCATTTGGATTCTGGGGAATCTATTTTGCTTCGTGATGTGATGTATGTTCCAGGATTGAAGAAGAATTTGGTATCAATATCTGCTTTGGAAGACAAAGGGATGAGGGTTACCTTCATCAAGGAAAAGGTTCTTACTTGGCTTGTTGGATCACCTATGAGAGATGAATTCACATTGGGATCGAGATTTAAAGGAGTCTATAAAGTCACTGGAAGACCTCTTCTAACATTGGTCCATGGTACTAATAATCTAAACGAGCTATGGCACCAAATATTAGCCCATATACATTATGATGCTTTCCCAAAATTGAAGAAATTGGTCTTTGGTATTCCTGATGTTCAAGCCTAACATGACGGAGTATGTCCATGTTGTGCTAGTGGAAAGAAGACAAGAAGGTCATTCCCCTCTACCGAGAAAAAGATGAATGACATCATCCATCTCATTCATTCTGACATATGTGGTCTGATGCCCGTGCATGATATGGGTGTCCATCTTTATTACATTAACTTCATTTATCACTTCTCATGAAAGACATGGATATATTATTTGAAGCAAAAGGATGAAGCCTTCAAAATGTTCAAGGAGTTAAAATATTTGGTTGAAAATCAAACAAGGAAGAAAATCAAGATATTCGGTCTGACAATGGTGGAGAGTACATTTCAAAGGAGTTCATCAATTTTTGCAAGAAGGAAGGTATCCAAACATATATGATTATGCCCTATACTCCTGAACAAAATGGAGTAGATGAAAGAAAGAACGGGTTTATTGTAGAAGTCGCTTGTGCCATGCTCCATGATTAAAATTTATCGAAGTTCCTTTGGGGAGAAGAAACAAATTCTAATGCAGGGGACCTCATCAAGCAATTGACAACAAGACCCCCAAGAATTTTTCATAGTGCCAAGCCTGATGTTGGTCATCTCCATATCTTTGGATACCTTGTATATTTTTATGTGTTGAAGGACAAAAGAAACAAGATGGAAGCCACGGGAAGAAAAGGTATATTTGTTGGATATTATGAAACTTCTAAAGAATTTGGAATATATATTCTTGGCCAAAAGAAGGTTTAAATTTGTAGGGATGAAACGTTCAATGAAGATGTTTCCCTTGGGAAAGCAAGAGACATTCCTCTGCCTCCTCCTCCCGAGAAGAAGAATGATGATATGGATATTTTAGTGGTCCTTCCATGCCAAAATCTGAGATAAATATTGCTAATAATCCCATCGAGCCCATGAATCCCTCATATCCTCCTCCATGTGATCTTCCTGCCAAGAAGAGGCCACTTTGCCTTCATGACACTTTACAAGATGACACAAGACATGTTCAAGTTTGAAGACCATTTAGAGAAAGAAAGAAGCCATGCATATACCATGGATATGTTGCAGCCATGAGCACTATGATTCAAGCCAAACCTTCCACCTTTGAAGAGGTCATGAAAGAAAAAGTTTGGAAGGATTCTATGGTCGAAGAATGTGAATCAATTATGAAGAATGACATATGGGATGTTGTTCTGATACCAAAGGGGGAATCAATGGTGACTTCAAAATGGTCATTCAAGATCAAACATGGAGTCAATAGAAGCATTGAGAAATAAAATGAAATGTTTGTGGCCCAGGGATTCTCCCAAAAAGAGAGAGAATACTATGAAGATATATTTGGTGCACATGTGGCTCGATATACAACCATTTGTTTAATAGTTTCTCTTGTCACAAGTCAAGGATGGACCTTTCATCATATGGATGTGAAGACAACATTTCTCCATGGAATCTTATAAGAAGAAGTGTATGTTGAGAAACCATAGGGATTTGAAGTAGAGGATTAAAAAACACATATGTGCAAGTTTAAGGAGGCATTGTATGGTTTGAAGCAAGCCCCCATAACATGGTATGCCTACATAGGCAATTATTTGGTGAAGTCAAGATTCACAAGAAGCAATGTCGATCTGAACCTCTACTTCAAGGTAGTCCAAGACATGTCATTGATTTTGTTTTTATATGTTGAAAATCTATTCTTAAATAGTGAGGCCTTGATGATCAAGTATAAGAGGGAGGTAGCCTTTGAATTCAAGATGAAGGACCTTCGACTCATGGACTAATTTCTAGGCCTTGAGGGGTGGCAAAGGCCTGATGAGATTTTCCTTTCACAAGGAAAATATGTCGTGAAGTTGTTGGATAGATTTGGAATGAAAGAATGTAATTCCTTTCCCACACGATGCAAGTAACTCCTGGCAAACCGAGAAGTACGAGTAGGAAATATCCCTGAATGTTGTGTTTTGTGTATCATGTTTACAAGGCGACAGACTCGGCTTCCTACAGATAAAGGATTGAAAACCTAGTGAGGTCTCCATTTACATATGCGGCAGTACGGGGAGCACAAGTCCATACTAGCATTGTCTAATGCTGAAGCAAACAACAACTGCTAGGTTTAAAGACGTCGGAACACGTCTCTAGCCTAGACCTATAAATGTGAGCATTTAGTTTCAAATGCGCCTTAGGTTGATTGAATATATTTTAGAAGTTTATCTTGAAATTAAGTCTCAGTTTTTAGGCCCTATCAATGTCACCTGAAAAAATCCTATGTGTAACTATATGAGACAAAACCCTTTCAATTCTATGAATGCTTACACTAATTGAGAGAAGATAAAATAATCAATGCAACAAACAAGCAATTGAAAATAAGATGAATTTTCATTACTTCACTTTTGAGCACAAAATAATGAAAATTATTTCCACTTCCTACTCTTCCTATCAGATGTAGTTCAACTAGTCCTTTTAACAATAAAATAAGTTCGTTTGATTTCACATGCTCATGATGATGAAATTCTAGCTTTTAATGATGCCAATCAATGCAACATATTAATTAATCAAACTAGAATGATGTATTTTCTTTAATGCTATGCTAAAATGAATCTTTCACATACACATTTCAATGAATATTTCCAAACATCCAAAACATCAATCAAATGCAAAGCACGAAAAAAATAACTTCTTTCAAATCAAACGCAAAGATTCAACCGAAAAAAACCAAGCAATGTGATCTATGCTTGGAAAAGAGACGTTCAACAAGAGAAGAGAAAACAAAATTTTTCACTTATTCAATTGAAACCAAGGCAAGATAGATGTGAGGACAAAAAAACGAAATGCAAGAAGTAGCAAACCAACAACTTGACTTGATGAGAAGAAAAACAAATGAATGGACAATGACCTAGATGCCACAGGGACACAAACCATCCAAAAACTCAAAAAATCAAGCAATCTCAAACCAATCTAGCAAACAAATCAAGCTAACAAAGCATTCTAGTCAGGGAGAATACAGGAAAACAAGCCAAGAATCAGAACATATGAGGTCAAGACACACTAGCAATGATTTAGGGGAAACCTTGATTTAAACCTACAAGCATCAGCGCGACTGCCTAACTAGCAACAAGTGCCAGAAGGGTCTGTGGCATCACTGTTCAAAGGGAACTCGCACCGGTCAGTGCGACTATCAGAAAATAAGCAATGCCAATTAATGGATTCTCAGAAAAAAATAAAAAAATTTCACAAACCAGAACCAGGCCTGTCACTCTAAATTCAAGGATCGAAGCAGCGATTGACTTGAATTACAGATTACCAAAGAGAAATTGTGAAACAAGAAAAGCTGTCACAAATCATTAAATGAAAAATAATCCAAAGAGTGGGACGGATCCCCAGTGGAGCCGCAAATTTGTGGAGTAGGAGTATCCTCTCCACAGATAGAGATGATCCCTTTAGCCCAAGAGAGTGGGTCTAGACGCAAACAAGACAATCTAATTTAAATTTCCTTAGATTAGAATCGAATAAGAGGGCTTACCTCTTATAATGATAATCCACTTGATGGTGATATTGCTTCCTTGCTCCAACTTCATTTCATTCCTTTTGTTCAAATACCTGAAACAAACATGCAAGAAACAACAACAAATGTGATAGCATAAAATCGATTCAATCTACTTAAAAGGTCAAGGAGTTCTAAGCTATCAAATGTAATATTACACACGATATAGGAAATAAACCATTAGTTGTATTAATATAAACTTCAAAGAGAAATACAACTGGAGCCTTGACATTGCAGCTTCCCTTTGGCATGTTCGGGTTATAACGCCACTATAAGCATCTCATGATTTACCCTCAAAACAATGGAGTTCAAGGCCTCTTTCCCTTTGCTCCAAACAAAACACTATAAGCTTATTCTCCCTTCACACACAAACTAGAAGGCTAAGGTTCTCAATATGGCTCTCTAGATTTGCAGATTATTTCAGCCCTTTCATTAGCTAGCTGAGGTTGTAAAATGATGAGTTTATATATCTTTGATGGAGGGTAAATGGATTCTCTTATGGTGGGAGAGGCCTTATCCCTTTTGGTTTGTTCCATTTTAATATGGGAAAGGAGTCTAAACAGTCTCTCTCAGCTATATCTTGCTCAACCATTTACCATAATTATGTTCACAAAGTTTCTAGACATGGAAGCTTCGACTCCATTTTTAAAACTTGCCAAAAGTGGGCTTGTGCGGGTCATGAATGGTCGACCAATGTTGTTCATACTAGGCCCAATGTTAGACTTTTCAAATCGGTGTAGGGAAGAAACTAAGCGCTAGCGCCGGTCTTGAAAACTGAGTTTGAAGGAATATTCTTGGGAAATGATGTAAGAGGGAAATGTTCTACATATGAAGAGGGATGTAGGAACATGTTCTTCATGGCAAAGAAACGTATGAGGGTCACCGTAGAGGTCCTCCAAGATCGAGGAATGGGGAGTACAGGGATAGTGAAAAAAAGTTGTGTAAAAAATAGACTAGGATGCATTGGTGTCTCAACTTTGTAGTAATTTTAGTTTCTTCAGTGAAGACGCACAAATTGCTAAAGTTTTGAAGGTAACCAAGTAGGTTATGTTTCCTACTAGGAAGCCACTTGCATAATGTTTTAGCACTCTGAGTCATGGAGTTATACCTGAATCAATATTTCAAGAGGCAAATGCTTGTGGAAAAATAAACAAGGAGCTTGAGGGTGATGCTTTATAAGAGTTAAGGAACTTTTCCTTAAAGTAATTTGAAGGGGAAATAATCATTAGAGATGTTCCTGTGAAATATGATCCACATTTGAAACCTTTAAAGTTGCACAACCATAATATTGGTCCTAAAGCTAAACACAAATTAGCATCTATTGGGGACTATTGGGATGATCATACCACCAAAGAGATTTTTGATTTGTTAAAGGAAGTATAAGGTTCTATTCCCTACATTAGTTTCAAAGTTAAAGTGTATTAAAGGATGCTTAGGAGAGATAAATATTGCTCTAAGGCCTAATGCCAAACCAATAAAGCATTGGATTAGCCTTATAGTTATCCAGGATAAGAAGGATTCATATGATATAAGGGTCTGTGTGAATTCCAACCTTCGAGTACATAAATAAGTTCCTTGAAGTCTATATTGTTGAAAAGTGTGCAACAAGAAATGCTTGTTGAGAATGCAACAAGATGATGGAGCTTAGTGGAAAGGAGTCGCCTTCACTAAGTGGGCCCGTAGGCTATTTTTTGGCGCAAGTCTATTTTTAGACTATGTCTATTTTTAGACATATGGATCATGTCTATGGATTGCAGGTTGCTGTTAATGGATGATTGATCAAGTTGGGAAAAATAG
>APFE031128476.1:133869-155389 GCA_000404065.3 Pinus taeda
CTTGACCGATGTCAAGTATGTACCAAGACTGAAGAGAAACTTGGTGTCAATCGTGATGCTGGAAGACAGAGGCTATGATGTAGTCTTCAAAGACAGAAAGGTTTTCCTTAGACACATCATCAATAGATAGGTGAAGCAGATTGGTTCACGAGTCAAGAGCAACATCATCTCCTTTCCGATCTCTTAATTTTGGCAAATAAGTTTGCCAATCTACATGAGGCACGTGATTTGGAAAACCTGGAATATGCATATGATTTAAAGGAGCATACCTTGTAGATATAGAACTCATCTTTGGCCAGTGGAGTCACTAGGGGTACTTGGAATTCTATATCTCTTTGACAATGGAGTTTCCTGATGAATAATGCATAACCTTCTTGTGAATGATCACTGTTCACCATCAATAATTAGACTTAAGGTTGAATTTCATGAGGATTTTTGGATGAATATGCTTATGGAAACCTTCGAAGAAGATGCACAATCTTGGTATGAAGGATTACCCACTGCTAGTACATATTCCTTAAAGAATTGCCACACAATATTTTGTGAACATTTTAAGGAATCCTATCCATCATTATTTTTAGTTCAATATTTTTGTCAACATGTTGAAAGTTTCATTCAACATATGGGAAATGTTTATGAAGACGATGAGTTTACGGATGATGAGATTATAGAGTCCTTTCATGAGAATCCTTTTCAACATCAAGAGGAAATAGTAGAGGACAATTTCCATGATATTTAGGTGGATTTCCAAAAGGAAATAGTTTCTCCAAGGCCTGAAAATGAAGTAGATCAACATCTTAATGAAGATGTCATGATTACTTTCCTATGTTTAATAATAATGTACAACAAGTTTGTTTTCTTGAGCTTGATGAAAATATTCCACAGATTTCAAATGACCAAGAAATGGAGGAGGATAGTAGATCATTTTGTTCTTCATGCCATTCATTTTCTCGGTTGTTATCTCATGAATAAACTTATGAAAATCATACCTATGAAATTGCATGCATAAAAACCTTAGGCAAAGAAATCATTCATGGTAATAACTACCCAGAGTTGCAAGAAAATAATGAAGAAGAGCAGGTTGTTTTAGACCCCTTGGATGGTGTAGAATCTATTCATGATTTTACATCTCTTGAATTGACATATCCATAAAAAACTAAAAGCCAAGATGACACTTTTTTTGATATACATGAAGCATCATTTGTAGACATTTTTATTATTCAAGACATGGCTACCTCAATTGAAGATTTACAAGAACACACAAACCTTGTCTCTAATCTGGATGATAGGAGAGATGAACGATTGGATCCTTCCTTATTCAAGGATGCTCTTAACACTGTGTTGGCATTATGATACAGGTATTGTCCTTGATGGCAACTCACTCAGATGAAATTTCACAGTGCAACAGGTCAACAACAAAGGATTACAGATCAGACTCCAAAGAATGAAGAAAGAGAGGAATATGCTGGTTCACTTTGTCCAAGGTCCGTATACACGCAGTTTAACAGAAGAAAAGTAGCGTATAATGTATACACACATTTTCACAGGAGGAAAAGAGTGTACATGTTGGAAAACCAAGTTTTTGGTCCAAGGTATTTTGGTCCAAGGTAATTGGTCTGAGGTATTTGGTCCAAGGTATTAACCCTAGGTATTGGTCCTAAGTGGTTTTTGTCCAAGGTATTGAGAAAGGCCTATGAGTATATAAGGAGGAGAAGATCATTAGGCCAAGGTGTGCAAGCAATGAGATTCTAAGGAATACTTCTATTTAAAGTATATATTATGTTGCAGGGTTATGTTTGGGACTGGATCTGAAATATTCAAGTACACCTTGAGTTCAACATTGGATCATGAATCATGAAAGTTGAAATGACTTATTCTCGAATGATCTGATATTGGTTGAGACCAGATCTGATGTTTTGCGCCTAGTCTATTTGTTATCTATCATGATCTGGGTTTGTCTGAAGTCTGGAATTGCAGCAAAGTTCTGAGTCAAAATTTGCAGATCTTTACGTAGGTTTGTCTCGGCCAAAGGGCGTGTACACGTAGGTTTTACTCTTTCAAGTAGCGTATACAAAAAGAAAAGTTTCTTTTCAGATCTGACTGATTGATCTGATCAAATTCTGTTGTTTTACTACTGTCTGTCAATGAAGTCTTCTTAGATCTGAACATAAAACCGTTGTATAAGGAAATTGAGTCTAATTAATTGATTGATTGAGAAGGAAGGGTGATCCTTGTTTCTATCTGTTCTGAACTCTGTAATATGATAGTAGATCTTCAAAATGTCACTGATTGGTACAGTCTATGGTTTAGAAGTTTATGATTCAGTATCTTTAGAGATATACGTAGGTTGGGTTAAAGGAAGTAGCGTATACACCCAGGTTTGGTTCAACCAAGTAGCATATACACTCTAATGCATGATTTTTGAGGTTACAGCTAGTTTTAGATGATGATGTAGGGTTCCAGGTTCAGCACAGTGTTCTAGTGTTAGTGATCTGATTGTTCAGATTAACTGAATATTGGTTGATGCAGTTTAAGTTTAAAAGGCTTTGATGGGTCCAGTGTGAAAATTTGATGAAACGTGGCCTTCAGCTTGTGGTGTTGTGATCCAGGAGTATCCAGTTTGAAAATTCATGAAACGTGGTCCCTAGTGGAAGAGTGGAGTTTTCTGTAGGCTGGAACCTACATACTAATAAACATATTGGCTAGTACAAGAGCTAGTGGGTTGTATCTCCCTTCTAGTAGAAGTTGGAAAATGAGAGAAGGTTGTAACCTTCTACGGGTAGAAGCCTGTGTACTGGTATGACTCTGTACCAGTACAAGATTGTAAACAGATTTTCTTATTATTAAAAGAAGACAAAGACGACAGCAACATGTGGTTTTTACCCACATTGGGTTTCCATCTTAAATCTTGGTGTTCATGTGTGTTGCTTATGTGTGATGCTTTATTCTGCTTTTACTCCACTGTCTAGTAAAACTCTGATATATGGTTTCAGCTCAACACATGATAAAATATCTAAATCACAAGTTCTTTGCATATACATTGGTTTCTTTAAGCACTGTCACATGTACATGCTAGTTCACTTCACTGAAGTAGCATATATAAATCTGTTTGGGAAATAAAATTATTGATCTGATAATACTTATTAACCCCCCTCTAAGTATTATTTCCAACAATTGGTATCAGAGCATGTCCTTCAAAAGAAGCTTGATCGCTTGAAGGGAGATCCATCAACATGAATAATCAAAAAAGCATGGGATCCATCAAACCACCAATATTCGATGGGAGAAACTTTTTTTATTGGAAAATAAGAACCACAAACTATCTGCAATCGCTTGGAACAGATGTCTTGGAAATTGTGGAAGGAGGATATACATTTCCAACAACAATTCCTACAGATACGACAAGTAAAAAGAAATATGAAACCAATGCCAAAGCTATCAATGCTTTATTGGGAAGTCTGTCACAATGAAAGTTTGAAAAAGTCATGCAACTCAAATAAGCCAAAGAAATATGGGAAAAAATTGTTCTGAGCTACGAAGGAGACTCTCAGGTAAAACATGCTAAGCTTCAAACTCTCAGAATTTAGTATGAAACTCTTCAGATGCATAGTGATGAAAGTATAGCTAGTTACTTCCTATGTGTAGATGAGGTTGTCAATTGTATGAAGAATCTAGGTGAAGAATTCAAGTCACCTTAGTTGAGAAACTTTTGAGATCCTTGTCTGCTAAATTTGAATCCAAAGTGTCTGCCATAGAAGAAAAATAGGATTTGCAAAATATCACTATGACATAGCTTCACGGAATATTAACTGCCTTTGAGATGAGAAAAGGACCATCAGATATAAGAGAAGCTGCATTCAAAGATTCAGCAAAAGGAAAGGAAGAACACAATGAATCAGGACATATTTAAGAAGAAGAAGAGTGAGGTAAACTTTGTCAAAAAGCTTCAACGGGGTTCTGGAAGGTTTAGAGGTAAGTTACTCTTCAAATGCTTTTCTTATGGCAGAGTCAGTCATTATGCTGCCAGATTTCCTCATAAAGATAAATTTTAATAAGGAAAGGAATATTCAAAATGGAATAGAAAACAAGTTGTGAATAAAAGAAATTACTATACTCATGAAGATAGCGATGGTTTATCTAATAGTGATGAAGATGAAACTGGACAAGATTACAGACTTCTCATAGCTTATGACGATGATAATTTTTGGGATTCTTTAGAAGAGGAATACCTTCACGAAGAAATATCTAAATTCAAAATCTGTTTATATGAAAAGTATATGATTATAGATACCTTAACATACCAACTTGCTGAAAAGGAAAAACACAATGAAAAACTAGAATGTGAAATTGTGGGTCTAAGAAAGGATCTTGAGAAAATGAAATCTCTCAATCTTAGATTTGCTAAAGGATCAGAAAATTTAAATGAAATTATCAAAGTTCAATGTTCTCCTCTGATAAAGATTGATCTTCAATATACTGAAGAAGAATCTTAATCACAAAAGCCATCAACCTCCACCAAAAGCTATCTTGATGCAGCAAAGACCAGTGAACAATATGACAATCGTCAGCAAAGGCATAAAGCAGATCACTAGGTAAATCAGACATAATTTACTCCAAGGATGAATATAATCCACAACCAACCTTAGGTAAATCATACTCAATTTTCTCCAAAAATGAATAGCAATAGAAACTACAATCACCATATCAATAGATTCGATAGTCACAGGAACTTATTCAATGGACAATGTTTTCATGTCATAATTTTGGACACAAAGCTGCTCAATGTGTTTCCTACAAAACCATCATGATTAGAGAAGAACGAAATCAAAGGAATGTAACAGGGGTCAAGAAAAGTTCCTATAATAACTTTTCTCTTCTTGAAAATGAAATAGAATGCTCAATCTATAACAACTTTGGCTATGAATAATCTGAATGCAGGAGCAAATTTTGGCAATCATCTCAAAAGGAGCAAACTCTATTAAATCCCAAGATATGAAGAAGGAAATAATATCGAACAAAAAGATGTGGTATAGCCTTGTATATAGAAGGACAAGAAAATCAGTGTTACATCGACAGTGGATGCTCAAAACACATGACAGGTGACAAAGAAAAACTTCACTCATATATTGCCTTAGAAAAGGAAAAGAATGTCTCATTTGGAAATGACACTTCTACTATCATAAAAGGTAAAGGATCTGTTTTCTTGAAAGAAAAGGTTAAAGCTGGAAATGTTATGTATGTAGACTGTTTAAAGCATAACGTGTCGAGTGGCAGTCAAATGTGTGATCAAGGAAATGAAGTGGTGTTTCGATCAAATGGATGTGTTGTTCCTGAGCTTGATATAGGAGAAACTGTGATCAAAGGTACAAGAAATCCAAACAAATTATACATACTCAAGGGAGGACAAAAATAGTGTTATCTAAGCAAAAATGATGAAAACTATCTATGGCATAAAAGATTGGGACATCTAAGCTTTTCTCAAATAAGAAAAGCATGCAGATTCAAGGTTGTTCATGATATTCTAGATATCATCATCCCAGAAAATACAATATGAAAACCATGTCAAATCGAAAAGCAAACCAGAGTTCACTTCATGGAAAAGGAAAGGTCAGCTAGTAAGCCTCTTGAACTTGTCCATACTGATTTATGTGGACCATCAAGGAAAAAGTCACCTCGTGGAGAAGAATACTTTATTTTTCCCATTGATGATTTTTCCAGAATGTGTTGGATAGGTCTTCTAAAACATAAAGATGAAGATTTTTAAAAGTTCCAAGCCTTTAAAGCTTTGGTTGAAAATGAATCAGATTGAAAAATCAAATGCCTCAGATCTGATCAAGGAGGGGAATTTACCTCGGATGGATTCTTTGACTTTTGTGAACAACATGGAATAAAAAGGCAATTCTCCACCACAAGGACTCCTCAACAAAATGGTGTGGTAGAAAGAATGAATAGAACAGTTCAAAAAAGGTTCGAGCTATGCTAGATGAATCTGGAACTCCTGCAACCTTATGGGGTGAAGTTTCATTCGCTGCCATAACTATTCTCAACCAAGCAAATGTTTGGGTAAACAACAATCAAACTACACATGAATTTTGGTATGGTAAGACTCTTACTGTAAAATACTTTAAAGTTTTTGGAAGCAAATGTTATATCAAAAGGACTAATGAAAAACTTGGTATGTTTGAACCCAGAGTAGATGAAGGTATTCTTCTTGGTTATTCTTCCATAAGGATATAAATGTTATAATAAAAGACTTTGTTGAAAGCATTGATGTTGTAGTTGATGAAGCATGAAAAAATCCAAAATAGATAAAATCAACAGAAGATTATGGCAATGAAGAAGATGGGGATTATTTTCCCACATCAAATCAAAATCATATTGAGGAAGAAACCAATGAAGCACTAGAAGAAGAGATAATGGTAGAACAAAAGACTCTGTCTAGGTATGTTCAGAAAAATCATCCAGAAACTCAAATTTTAGGGGAAAAAGAGGTAGGTGTATAGACAAGAAGAACTATTACAGGGACCCCAAGCTATCTAGCATTACTATCCTCCACCGAAGCTCAAAATGTAAAAGAAGCATGCAAAGATGAATGTTGGGTCAAGGCCATGGATGCAGAACTTGAGCAAATTGAAAAAAATGATACTTGGGAATTCGTTCCTAGACCTCATGATAAAAATATTATAGGAACTAAATGGATATTCAAAACCAAGCTGAATGAAAATGGAGAAGTCATTAGAAACAAGGCCAGACTTGTTTTTAAAGGGTATGCTCAACAAGAAGGTATATATTTTGAAGAAAATCTTGCACCTGTTGCCAAACTTGAAGCCATAAGGATGTTTCTTGCTCTTTCTATCTTTCAGAAATTCAAAGTATATGAAATGGATGTAAAATCAGCCTTCCCAAATGGAGATTTAGAAGAAGAAGTTTATATTGAAAAACTAGAAGGATTCATTCTTGGAAATGATGCAAAACTTGTATGTAGCTCAAAAAGGCCCTCTATGGTCTGAAACAGTCTCCAAGGGCCTGGTATTACCGCCTTGACAAATATCTACACCAACAAGGTTTTACAAAAGGTTCAGCAGATAGCAATCTATATACAAATATTGAAATTGATAAATTGCTAATTATTATTGTTTATGTTGATGATATCATTTTTGGTAGCAATGAAGAATCCATGAGTCAGAATTTTGCTTCAGTGATGCAGCAAGACTTTGAAGTGTCCTTGCTTGGTGAACTTCCCTATTTTCTTGGTCTACAAGTTCAACAAAATAAAGATGGTATTTTTCTTTCACAAAACAAATATCTCAAACAGATCTTGAAAAGGTATGGAATGGAAGATTCTAAACCTATATGTACCCCAATGGTAACAAGATATAGTCTCAACTCAAATGATGCATCAACAATAGTACATGAACCAACTTACAAATCCATGATTGGCAGTCTACTTTATGTAACTGGCCGTACCTGACCTAACATCATGTATGCAGTAGAAATAGTTGGAAGATTCCAAACAAATCCAAAGAAATCACACCTTCAGGCAGTCAAAAGAATTTCAAATATCTTCAAGGAACTTAAGACTTTGGACACTGGTATCCTAGATATGCAGATCGTACTCTTCATGCATATATAGATGCAGATTGGGAAGGAAATGTTGATGACAAAAAAAGCACTACTGGTGGTGCATTCGATATTGGTTCCAAGTTAGTGTCTTGGTTCAGCAAGAAACAAAGTTCAATTGCTTTATCTACAACTGAAGTAGAATATGTGGTTGCTACATCTTACTGCACACAACTACTTTGGATGATGCAAACCTTGCAAGACATTCAGATCACATGTACTCCACCCATCTCCATTCTATGTGATAATAAAAGTGCCATCAGTATTTCAAAGAATCTAGTCATGCACTCCAAGACCAAGCACATACCCATCAAATATCATTTTCTATGTGAACAAGTGCTTGAACAAAAGGTCAAATTGGAGTATGTTCCCTCCAAAGAACAGGTTGCTTATATATTCACTAAACCACTGCCTAGAGAAACATTTGAATATCTCAGACAAAAGGTGGGAGTAGTTGCTACATCATCCTGTTGTTAAATCTAATTTTTCAGAGAAAGGTTATAATATGTGTGTTTCATGAAGTATAGTCACGTACACATGCAAGTTTCTATAGGTCAAGGAGCGTATATGTTTTTCAAACAAGAAGAATAGTGGGGCAGGCTCTAATATGGGTGCTTTGTCTGATGTTGATGATTACAGTCTATTGATATGCTATGTTCATTAATTTTTATCTAACTGACAAAGATGTCTTAATAATTGACTTGTTAACAATGCACAAGTAGCACAGGTTCAAGGGGAGCATTAGCCTTCACTCGCATTTTGCATTGTTGGCATTATGGTTGTTGAATCCAGCTATGGCTTCAAATATTTATAGTTTTTGTTGCTTAAGTTATGTAAAATTCTGGGGTGTGATATGTCTTCTCATACATTTGAATGAGTCCTATTGGACAAATGATGAAATTTGTATCCCCACTTTGCATGGGATGGATGATGTAATTATATTTTTGTCATGTATAAACAATTGGTACATCCCCACTTGGTTGGGTGGATGAGTCAAATTTGGTATATCCCCACTTGGTTGGAAGATGGATGTATGTATGAGTCATTAATGATAGGAAGGTCATACTCGCATAGTTGAGTTATAGAGTCATGTTATTCTTTTGGAGAATATTTTTGCAGACTCTGCTTGTGCTCAGGGGAAGCATGGGACTGGTTCAGTGCATCTCAGCATGTACGAAGGGGAGCTCAATCAGAGAATTCAACATGTACTCAGGAGGAGCATGAACATCATAGGGGAGAGAATATCTTGGTCCACCCTTTGCCCTTGATGTCAAAATGGGAGAGTGTCTCGGTGTTGTTGTTGCCATCAAGTCCAAAGGGGGAGATTTTTGGCATTATGATACAGGTGTTTTCCTTGATGGAAACTCACTCAAATGAAAGTTCACAGTGCAACAAGTCAACAACAAAGGATTACAGATTAGATTTCAAAGAATGAAGAAAGAGAGGAATACACTGGTTCACTTTGCCCAAGGCGCGTATACACGCAGTTTAACAGAACAAAAGTAGCGTATAACGTATACATTCACTTTCACATGAGGAAAAGAGTGTACATGTTGGAAAACGAAGTTTTTGGTCCAAGGTATTTGATCCAAGGTATTTTGGTCCAAGGTAATTGGTCCGAGGCATTTGGTCCAAGGTATTGACCCTAGGTACTGGGTCCAAGGTATTGGTCCTAAGTGGTTTTGGTCCAAGGTATTGAGAAAGGCCTAAGAGTATATAAGGAGGAGAAGATCATTAGGACAAGGTGTGCAAGTAGTGAGATTCTAAGGCATACTTCTATCTGAAGTATATATTATGTTGCAGGGTTATGTTTGGGACTAGATCTGAAATATTCATGTACACCTTGAGTTCAACATTGGATCAGGAATCATGAGACTTGAAATGACTTATTCTTGAATGATCTGATATTGGTTGAGACCAAATCTAATGTTTTGTGCCTGTTCTATTTGTTATCTATCATGATCTGGGTTTGTCTGAAGTCTGGAATTGCAGCAAAGTTCTGAGTCAAAATTTGCAGATATGTGCACAGGTTCGTCTCGACCAAAGGGCATGTACATGGAGGTTCAACTCTTTCAAGTAGCGTATACAAAAAGAAAAGTTTCTTTTCAGATCTGATTGATCTATCTGATCGAATTATGTTGTTTTACTGTTGTCTGCCAATGAAGTCTTCTTAGATCTAAACTTAGAACTATTGTATAAGGAAATTGAGTCTGGTTGATTAATTGATTGAGAAGGAAGGGTGATCCTTGTTGCTATCTGTTTTGAACTTTGTAATATGCCAGTAGATCTTCAAAATATCACTGATTGGTATAGTCTATGGTTCAAAAGTTTATGATTCAGTATCTTTAGAGATATACGTAGGTTGGGTTAAAGGAAGTAACGTATACATGCAGGTTGGGTTCAACCAAGTAGTGTATACACTCTAATGCATGGTTTTTGATGTTACAGCTGGTTCTGGATGATGATGCAGGGTTCTGTGTTCAGCACAGTGTTCTGGTGTCAATGATCTGATTGTTTAGATTAACTGCATATTGGTTGAAGCAGTTTAAGTTTAAAAGGCTTTGATGGGTCCAGTGTGAAAATTTGATGAAACATGGCCTTCAGCTTGTGGTGTTGTGATACAGGAGTATCCAGTCTGAAAATTCATGAAACGTGGTCCCTGGTGGAAGAGTGGATTTTTCTATAGGCTAGCACCTACGTACTAGTAAACATATTTGGCTAGTACAAGAGCTAGGGGGTTGTAGCTCCCTTCCAGTAGAAGCTGGAAAATGAGAGAAGGTTGTAACCTTGTGTAGGTAGAAGCTTGTGTACTGGTATGAGTCTACACCAGTACAAGATTGTAAGCAGATTTTCTTATTATTAAAAGAAGACAGAGACGACAACAGCAGGTGGTTTTTACCCACATTGGGTTTCCACCTTAAATCTTGGTGTTCATGTGTGTTGCTTATGTGTGATGCTTTATTCAGCTTTTACTGCATTATCTAATAAAAAATTAATATACTGGTTTAAGCTCAACACATGATAAATTGTCTAAATCACAAGTTCTCTGCATATACGCTGGTTTCTTTAAGCACAGTCACGTGTACACGCTAGTTCACTTCACTGAAGTAGCATATATAAATCTATTTGGGAAATAAAATTATTGATCTGATAATACTGATTCATCCCCCTCTAAGTATTATTTCCAACATACTGTTGAGTTAGAAACAAAGCAACTACTAGTAAATCATGAGGAACAATCCTTTCATGATGATCAACAAATAGATCAGTATTCCCTTCATGATTTCTATGACCCATTTGGTAGGTTGTTGCAGTCATTAGAACATAAGAACATTGTTGTATTTGTGGATCATAAAGATATTTTTAGTGGGAAGTTTGAGTTGCCAATTTCTAAGTCTTTCTTTATTCTCGGAGAAGATGAATACAAGCTTCAATGAAGTAGTCATTTGCTTGATTGGCTACATTGGAAGGATAATTTCACATGATTGTATAATTATCTTCAATCAGTTAGAGTAAGAAATGGTGTGCAATAAGATTGTTGGGAAAGTATTTATTTCATCTTTCAGTTTAAGTTTCAGTTTCTAGCATGTACAATTTTGGTCACTTAGATTGCAGAGAACAGTTTGTAGTTGTGGGAAGCTATCACAGGAATTTGAAGCCCGAGGAGAAGGCCTTAAGATTTTGATGAGCTGCTGCAAAATTTTCAGAATGTAAAAAATCATGGTTAGTTATAGCCAGTCATGGTTAGTCATGAGTCTGACAATTCAAAGAGTCAATAAAGTCCAAGGGATAGGCACATGTTCTACGATTTTCTTTGGCACTTCACAGGGAGGATGCCATCCCATTACGGTCAATGTTAGTTTCCTATATTATAGTAGTCAAAAAAAGTTTTGTCTTTTGAATTTATTTTGGAAAATGTATAAAGGTTTTTCTATGATCTCTTAAAGATCAAGCTATTGGTCTTACTAAAGAATGAAATATTTCATTTTTTATGTAATTATGTCAGAGTGTGTGAAATATTGATGTGAAGATAGTTTATGATTTCCTAAAGGTTGATTTAAGTGAGTCTAGGGTCATGTCTCATAAAAAGATCATGAGTGAGGTCATAGCATCTCTTGTCTTCTCATCATTGGAATAGATTTGTAGGGTCAATATGGTTAGTTAGGGTGTCAAAATCGCATTGTGCCATGATGTCATCACCAGTGAAATGGTTATGAGACGTGTTGCACTTCTTTCAGTTGTTGTGCTTTCATGATTAAGGCTCCAAATCGCAATGATTTTTTTTGAAAGTTAGGTTTGGTCACCTTTGGAGTTCAAAAAAAATAAAATTAAGAATGTAAAATAGCTGAGATCCATTCTTTGTTCCATCGAAAGCTTGCTAAACATCGTTTGAGGTATGTTGAGTGCTTTGTCAACAGGGGTTCACTGTTCTTCTGCAAATTAGAGGCTTTCTTGTGCCATGACCACTCTCATATTCCAAAACTCCATTCTCTAAGATAATTGAGGATGAATGTTGTCAATTTCATCTTTAGTAATTGAGAAGAAACCTCAAAAAAACTTGCAACCCTCACAAACTTGAATGCGTTGCACTTTCTTGCTGCGCTACTGTCAAAGGCATGAATTTTTAGTTAAGGGTTATGTTTTCGGAACTATTTCATGCATGGAGGTTCAAAGAAAGTTTTGGAGGTTGTCATCATCACCTATAAACCTTTTTCTCAGTTAGAGGTTCAATAGCTAATCAAATCATTCAGATGAAGGTATGATGCACTTTTGTTGTGAGTAATTTTTAAGTATGGAGGCATGTGGTTGGCTTATAAGTTCTATGAAAGGTTTGCAATGTTGTGTCATTCATTTTCCACCAGCCTAGTACTTTCAGAAGTTTAGAGGATGACCGAAAGCATAAGAACTTTGGAGTCATTGTGATTTCTTCATGCGTTAATGTTGCAAACATATTTTCACCATATCTCTTAAATCCTATACCCTTTTTCCATGAAATGCTTACAGTAGATGCAAAAAGATGATATGAATAAAATCACTTAGTTTCAAGTCAAAATTCTACATGTTTTTCAAGAAACGAGACACTATCATCTACAACCATTTTTGGATTTTCTCAAAATCTGTGAGTCAGATTCGACCCCATTTGTTTTTTGGACAAGAACTATGATGATATTAACCTATTGATAAATAATCATCTCAATTTGGTTCACCATTTAGGATATATTCAGAAAATATCAGTCATTGTGCTTCTGCTGCAGGGGAGTTGATGTGCTTTTGTTGTAGGGGAGTTGTTGTGCTTTTGGATACTTTTAAGGTTTATGACCTAATGGAACTGAATTTTGAAAACAAAAAAGAGGTTTTTGTCAGTAAATGGCCAAAGAACAAAAACCTCCTTCATTTTCTTCACAAGTTTCACATATTGGAAGATTCAAATGAATCTTTACAACCTATTTTTCAAATTTTGTGATTTCCTATTTTAGTCATGATGTTTGGGAACTTTTGTGAAGTAAAATCCCCTCTGTGGACAGAGGTGATCACTCTAGCCCAATGAGTGGATTTAATAACAAAATAAACAAACTAACATACACTTTCCTAGCTTATGCTTGAAAAATGTAGAGATAAGGAGAAACCTACCTTGCTCTGATGCTAACCGCTCGATCCTTGGTGATGGCTTTGAATATTTTGCTCCAAATATCACTCCTCAGCTATTCTTCATGTCTGGGTACCTCCAAGGAAGATCAAAGTACTATTCAAGATACATGATCATATATGGCATACATCAAACATAAACTACTTAATAGATCAAGGAACATTAAGCTAATAACATAGACATTTACACAATTATAGAAAGTGAACATCAAATGCATGTATTAATAAGCTAAAAAGGGAAGCATGCAACCTATTCCTTGATGTTGAAGACCTCATTTTAATGGATGTCCAAGTTGAAGCAAATTATCTTGAAGCACTCCTTCTCCAAGCTATAATGGGTAGCATGTAAGCATAATCTTAGCATAGGGACACAACAATCAATGACCAACCATTTGGGGATGGAAGGGAGTGAATTTATAGGAAGTGAGAGGGGGTTAAGGATCCACAAAAGAGGGAGGAATTTCCACATATCAAGGGGAAATACAATGATGATAAGATCAAGAGGCCCAAATGAGAGAGCTAGACCATATCAACAACAACCAATATCCATATCACTGTTCCCGAAGGTTCTAGTGAGCAAAACTTTTCCTCCAGTTTGGAAAAACCTGCCAGAAGAATTTTAGCATGACTTTTCCTATGAAAACCCATGTTGGAACCACGAGTGCATAACTGAGCAACCTCCCATCATCATGGGCAAGCAATGGAGAAAAACGCGTTGATGCCAAAAATTAGGCTTTTAGGCAACCTTCTCCAGAATGGATTCAGGGCAGTTTTCCTTTGATTCTTCAAGGAGGTTTTGGTCCGTATATCATGATGAATATGTTGCACAATAGTCAATGTTTTGGTACTTCTAGATATGGCACGAGAAGTGAACAAGATATATGACAAAATATTGTGTAACAGTTGCCCCCTAAAGCATGAAGGAAAAACAGGGAGTGATGGTTGAGATGCTTTCCAGTCAATGCAAGTATGAGAACAACACTGTTAGGAGACCTGCGAATCAAGCATATACACATACATATACATATATGACATCTCTGATGATCATGCCTAATGATACATGATTAAGCATCTAACAATACATGAATCTGTGGTATGGATGCATCCATTTGAATAAGAGGGATCATGTGTAAAAATCTTGGGTATGGTCGCAGCCATCCAAATAAAAAGGATCATGAATATGGACCCACGGTATGGTCATAGCCATCCATCTAGAGGGAACATGTGTACAATCATGAATGACTCGTAGCTCCATGCAACCTGGACTTTATCATAAAAACTCCAAGGTCTTGTGCTTCTGTCTCAACCTTATCAATGTACGAATTCTAATCATGCAAATAGATGTGACGAAGTCAAACATGATAGAAAAACCCCTGATTACCAGTCAATGATGTAATCCATTAACATGCACAAGAGAAACCACCAATAATGAAAATGAATCTCAAGGTACAATCAACACAATCCATGAATGTGAATAATGAAGTTGAACACTCATGGAGTCATCCGATCGAAGGTCAATGATGTAAACTTGTCATTGAATGTGAAGAAATTTCCATTGAGGCATGCAAGCTCTAAGGTACTAGAAGGGAGTTTCTAGATCATCTTTCCCGGATAAGAATTGAAGTTGACAGGAAGTGATCCATCGAAGGAGCGCCATAATGAATCCCACATCATGGAAACAAAACAAAAGGATGTAGTAGAGTGGATAAGTGTAATCAAGGACTGTGGAAGATAGTCAGATGGTGTATAGGAAGTAAATAACAATCAGCCAAAGGGATTGTGACAATGGAATGGAAAAACCATCGCTCCTGTGGAAAAAATTGGTTGATAAAAATGACAATCACGAGATGTAAAGTGGGAATGGTTTCATTTTTACACAATCTTGAAACATGAGAAACTATGCTTGAGTATACTTGTAGATGGTTTCATTTTTTCACAAGCTTGAAACATGAGAAAAAACCATGCTTGGATTTGGTTTCATTTTTACACAAGCTTGAAACAGAAACAAACTATGCTTGGATTTAGTTTCATTTTTACACAAGCTTGAAACAAAGATAAAATATGCTTGAGATAAGTTTGCATTCCCCCATCATAATGACTCAATTCGAGGTACATGACCCCCAAGCCTCATTTAATTAACCTAAGTAGACTACTGGTTACTAAAAAGTGTATGGAATGAGGGTTTACTTACGAGGTCAAGTGAAAGACTCGACTATTATTTTACAAGATCTAATTAAAGACTCAAATGGGAAGGGGATTCATTGAGATTGGCATATGAAAAGAACCATTCTCATAACACTTTGTTTCATTTTTTACCGAGCATGAAACAGGAAAAGGACTCTGCTCATGGGAACTTATTTCATTTTTTAATGAGGTTGACATAGTAAAAGAACTATCCTCATGGTCCTTATTTCATTTTTTAATGAGCTTGACACAAGACAAGGAACTCTGTTCCAACACCTTTGATCACATACCAAAAGAGGCCATGGATTCCAAGAGGTTATCATCAGATGGGAGAACAACACTATGGAAGGAATACATGTCTGGGGATCTAATGGAAAAATCAAGCTTCTATGCCGCCAATACATGGCGTACTACATCACCTACTAGATCATCAATATATGTAGGCATGGAATAGGTGGCCATGTAATTAACCTATGTCGGGGGTGATACTGCTTTTATATAAGAACCATTTAGGGATGAAGGTTAATTGGGGGTGGATTTAGGACCGATGAATGTAAGCTAATCAATGATCAAAATTATTCCTTCATATGGGAAACACATCACATGAAAGAGACAAGAGACAAGATATCCCATGACATAAACATAGTCATGTCCAAGGAGTATATTAAAATCTAAAGGGCCTTGGACAACCATCACGTCTATATAGACAGTATTTTGTCCCAAAGTAATAGGTAACTTAGGAAGGACCCTTAAAGGTTGACTAGTTCCTCGATTAAAAGCTAACAGATTTTGGGTGATAGGGACAAGATGAGGAGAACCTAAAATTTTCCAAGTAATTGAGGACATAATTATAATATATGCGCCCTCACCTATGACTGTGCTAGGTAAAACCATATTGTAAGCTTGTACTGTAATCTGGAAAGGCACATAGAGCAGAAGACAATATCGTTCCAGTTGACTCCAATCAAAATAAGTGACTAAACTACTCGAAGGTGGTGTCATAGGAATGTGAGACCTTCCCTCTTGTGCTATGGGAACATGATAACTACTCTCATGCACCTTGGGAATGGGATGATTTCCCTACAATTCATTCGAAACTAAAGAAACCAAAAGAACTTGAGAAGTACGAGGTTCACTATCTACTGAAAAGGTACAGTTAACTGAAGGTAGAGCTAAGTCTACTATTTTCTCAACCAATGGTTGTTTGAGAATGGACTCATGAGACTCACTTTCAGAGAGAGCAAGGTTAATCAAAGTTGGCTTCTAATCAATCACTTGATCGACTAGCGAAGGATTAGGGGAAAGCTTTTGATAACCAACCGAAAGATGAGGCTAGGAAGCTGTAAGGTTTTCCAACTCTTTGGAAGCCTCATCCAAAAGGGACAAAGGTGAATGGGATGATTACCTTCACATAACTTACAGGGAAATTTGACATTTCCCTTTTTCCCATGGACCTTATTATTACTAGTTGAAGGTCTATCACCATCATGATCTCCAGAGGTTGATGATAAAGGTTGATGTGAACCTGTGGACCACACTTCTAAGACCTTGGGAATACCAGGACAATTCTGAAGAAGGGAATTTTACTTTTTGGGGCTAATTGGAAGAATTTTCTACGTAGGTTTCATCCGTAGCAATTGCTACTTGGTTCCCACCTTGGTTATTTTTCTTCTTCTACATCGTCCTCTTCTTCTTCTTCTTCTTAGATTCCTAGTTACTAGAATCCATACTTTCACAAGGCAAAGAGGAAGAACGGGGTGAAGAAATAGGTGACGATGGTAAGGAGACAACTTTAGGATCAACATGATGTTGATGTTGTTCAGGTGGAGGAGAACTCAGTTGAAACATAGTTTAGACACTCAGAATTATCGAGGTCAAAAATAACCAAACTAGAAGACCAATTGTCAATCTAGGAAGGGACAACGTTGCCATTTATGGAGCACCAGTATTACCAAAAGATGGAAAAGAACTAGAATTCCCATCAGAGGGGTTTCCTTGACTGGTAGACTCAGGAGATGTTTCCATTAGTATCAACCTAAGATCTATTAAGGAGTATTTTAACAGGAAGGATGTTGTTCTGTGGTTAACTAATTGATTGTAGAAATTAACAAAAAAAAATAAATGAGGGGTAAGCTAGGAAAGAGGGTTTACCAAGTATCTGTGAACCGCAATATACACCTTCGCTAAAACCAAGGACCTAACGTACAACATCCAATCTCCCCAAATTTTGTGTTCAGTTTATCATGTTTACAAGGCGGCTAACTCAGTTACCTGTGGCTAAAGGATATCAACCTAGTGGGGTCTCCCAATATATACTCGACGGTATAAAGAGAACATGACCTTGTTAGCACTGTTTAATGCATAACCATCCAGTGTGAGTGTTTCGATATACTTACCATATTAGAGTGCCTTTGATATACCCTAGAGTACTAGAGAACCTTCGATATACTTCCGTACTGGAATGTGATTTCACCCCTAGAATACAATGCAAGAACTTAATGATAGCTTATAGGTTTATAGACGTTGATTCCGTAACACATCTCTAGCCTAGACCTCTAAATGTTTGCATTAATTTCCACATGCTCCTTAGATTAATTCAGTGAATTTAATGTTTTTCTTGAATTAGGTTTCAATTTTGGGCTCAAACGATGTCACATGAATCCTCGAATGAAACTATATGAGAAAAAGGAAACCTTTCATTTCAATGAATTCGATACTAACGAGGTAAAAGAGTTCAAGCAATTAATGCATCAAACAATATGCCTCCATTAACTTTTCCAAATGCAAAATTCAAGAGCAAAATTAAACTTCACTTTCACTAATGAACATGAAATCTATTGAAATAAAAAATGACCTTCACTTCGCTAAGATTCAATTTACTTATATGATGCTCTTTGATTTTCAGATGTTTACATGCAACTAAGCTTCAACTAAAGCAAAAATAAAGATTTTGATTCAAAATACTCCTAATGAAAACATGGCATCAATCGAAGTAACACCAAATCCAAAAGCACTCAATGAAAATGTCTTTCACTTTCTCTTTCAAATAGATAAGCACATATACTCATTTCAGTTTACAAACCAACCAATGTAATGTATGTTTGATAAATGACAAAGATAAATTTCAAATGCAATATGACCTAACACACATTGAAAACAACTTTGCACAAGACAAACCGAAACCAATGTAAGTCAATGTTTCAAGTGATTTTACCAGATGAACATACCTAAACATTCAGCAAACTAGAGACCCAAAGGCACTCACAAGCGGCAAGTGACAACTAATCAACCTATAAACCCTAAAACCAATCCAATTGCACTCAGACAATTGAAAGTTCAAAGGAGTAATAATTTTCTAAGAAAATGAGGTAAACAATCAAAACATCAACAAAATCCAATCATGCAGGACAAAACAAGACCTCAAGGGCTCAGACACACTCGGGTTTGACAAACAAACCCTAGATTTTTTCTAATCTCAAGCATCAGCATGGTGGTTAAGGTGAAAATTCCATTGAACAGGGGATCAGTATGACTATTTTAATAAAAACGCCCTGGAAGCATGACCGTTAGATCAAAAAGTGCGTTGGGTGCGGAATGAGGCAAAAAAATAAAAATATTTTCACAAACACTTCTTGACTGAGCAATTAAAGATAGCAACTAGTGATTATGTAGACCTATATCAACCCAAACTAACTAAGAACAAAAGGATCAGTCAAACTGATCAAGAGATAACTTGAGAAAGGAGAATGAATAGGCTATAGCTTCCCCAATGGAGTCACCATTTTGTGAAGGCAAATCCCCTCTTTGGAAAGAGGCGATCCCTCTAGCCCAATGAGTGGGTATAGCAACAAACTAAACAAACTAACATACACTTTCCTAGCTTATGTTTGACAAATGCAGAGAGAAGGAGAAACCTACCTCACTCTGATGCTAATCGCCCGATCCTTGGTGATGGATTTGAATCTTTTACTCTAGGCCTTGCTCCTCAGCTACTCTTCACGTTCGGGTACCTGCAAGGAAGATCAAAGTACTATGCAAGATACAAGAGCATATATGGCATACATCAAACATAAACTTCTTAACAGATCAAGGAACATTAAGCTAATAGCACAAACATTTACACAATTATGAAAATTGAACATTATATGTATCTATTAATAAGCTAAAAAGAGAAGCATACAACCTATGCCTTGATGTTGGATACCTCCTTTTGGTGGATGTCCAAGTTCAAGCAAAGAGTCTTCAAGCACTCTTTTCCAAGATAGAATGGGTAGCATGTAAGAATAATCTCAACATAGGGATGCAACAATCAACAACAAACCATTTGGGGATGGAAGGGAGTAAATTTATAGGAAGGGAGAGGGAGTTAGGGATCCACAAAAGAGGGAGGAGGGTCCACATTGTTAGCGCTTGAGATTTCACCTCAGGCTGAGAAAGGCAAACCTTCAAGGCAAGATCAAACCATTTCACCTCGTAGCTAGCCCTACGGGGTATGAGAAGGCTCTCTCCGGTCAATCTCGTTAAATATTCAATGGGAAGAGATGACCAATCAAGGTAACACAGATATTAGGCTAGTAAACTGATTTGAAAGTTGATTTGGGGTTTTTTTGGGATTTTTTGGTGGCAAGTTGAGGATCTGCAATTTAGGGTGCGGGGATTGAGCTCAGTTTTTGCAAGTGGGTCTTTGGGGCAAGGTAGGAGTTTGTGCTAATGCTTTTAACTGAGATGGATGATCAAGGAGGAAAGAGGAGAAGCTAAAGAGGGCAAACAATGACTTTGAATCTTCTTTAGACAGTGGAAAACATAAACATTAAACAAATTTGAAAGCTGAGCATGACATGCATGAATTCAAACTTTATCACTTCATTTGTTTAATAAGCTGCAGTAAAGAAAGATATGGAACACATAAACACACTTACAATTACAATAAGAGTACACACCACCAACACAAGATTCCACAAGAATCCCAATGATGTCTGCAAAACCCTGGTCTTCCTTTTCCTCAAATTGCAGAGATACAAGTGAAATATACAATAGGAGCTTCTCCCTCAAGAGTCCAACCATGAAAATGAGTAAGAGAAGGCATAATATAGAAGATCTAACTCCTTTCCCCACCTCTAGGGGTCGAGCTCAGCTTCCTAGGAGTTGTTTCAACTAATTCTAAACTAATCACTAGATAATAGGCAGTCAAAACAACTTGCCTCTAAAACTTAGGAAACCTATCCATGCATTAAATATTTACCATTTACATCAAGGAAACTTCTAGAAGTGTTCAAGGAGAGTAAAAGTATCTAAGTGCCATGAAAATTACACAAAAATCCATCATTTACATGCCTCAAAAGTCAACCAAAGTAAAAACAGTGTTTTGCTGGCCGAACTGGTCAAAACAGTGAAATTTCCTTGACTGGTCGCGCCCCTCACTTTGACTGGTCGCGCGCATTGGCAGCTCTGTTTGAGGGCCTTCTCGGTGTCCAAATCAGGTGCAAGATAGCTCATTGGAAAGGTCTGTGAGTCTACTTTCCAAACCCACTGGAATTTCTGAATTTGGAGTTGATTTGACACCTCAAAAGTCATTTCTCCCAAGGCAGCTTTCTGCAACTCAAAAAAGGGGCAGAAAGTCAAAATTTGCATGTATTTTGAGCTTTTCGGAGCCCAAATCTTCATAAAATCTGAAACCCATCCATAGGCAAGTGTATTTTTGCATGAAAATTCCAAAAATGTAGAGTTTTCCCCGTTCTGAGCTGTCCCCAAGACTGGTCGCGCACGGGGTGAGACCACTCAAATGGCCAAAACCTGTAAAATTCTCAAAAATGCCAAAAATGCCTCAAAACTCTCAAAATTTCTTGGGTTTCCTGCTAGGAGGAGGCTAATGAGTATCATGGTGAGTGAGAGAAGCCTCAGTCAAGATGCGGAGTGGGTTGGTCTTCTTCTTCCGTTTTTGTGCTTTGGCCAACCACCTTAGATACGGCGATTGTAATTTTGACATTTCTCTAAAACCATGACACCTGTGCAAAAAGTGAAAGAGGTTTTTCTTCTTTGGCATGTTATGGACAAAAACCTCTCTCAGTTT
>APFE031128478.1:0-24187 GCA_000404065.3 Pinus taeda
CAGGTAAATCCCGCGATCTCCGCCCGAAAATAAGGAGTTTTATATTTTTTAAGTGTTTTAATACATATACGCGGGTTAGGTATGTATGAACCCGCGTATACACGCGTTTAACTCAGGGCAATGTCGCGTACAGGGAATAAAACACTGTTGTTTAGATATTGGACCAGGTCTGGAAGGAGGGGTTGCCCTAGGCCATGGGTGTAGCATCACAAACCATACTGGTGAGATTTGGAGCTATAACACATATGACTATATATTAAATCTTAGTGTTTTGTTTTTAAAGAAAATAGACACTCTAAAGATCTCTTTTGTTTGTATCAATTCCATGTACCATACTTCTCATGCCACTCTATTTTTTTATTTACTAGTTTGATTACAGTGAATATTGTCATAGGTTGTCCATGATTATACTTTGTTTGATGTATATTTACTCGAAATGAAATTACTTACATGAGTATTGTATGCGATGTAAAATAAGGAAAATAGTTTATTATTGCTTTGTCTAAGATTACATTTATGCACATTTGGCTTTACTGCTAGTAGTTCACCATTTCACTATTGTAATTTACCTATTACCAATGGTTACTCAAGTAAAAAATTGGAAAAACTATCCATGGTTATTATAATTTTAAGCTCCATATCCTTCTTAATACTTTTACTATTTCAATCTGAGAATTTGTCACATGGGATCATCTAAATTCCTCGACACAAAATTTTATGACATTTTTTGGTATGATTTATGTCTTTTATCAAAAGTCACTACCTTATTTACTCCATTAGTATGAAGATTTTCATGTGGTACTAGTTAACGCTTCCCTCCTAATGGTTCCAAAAGGTTCGATCCTTGTACATACTATTCCTCGATTTTATCTATATCAGTATTTTTTTCTTTGATAATATGATCACTCAAATGTTTCCTATAAATATTAAGTTTTCTTTTATTTTTCGTATATACATGTTTCATTCGTGATTTACAGATCAATCATTGTTATAGATGCTGATAATGCTATAATTTTTTCTCCCTTTTATGTTACTTACTTAGTTATCATAATTCATTCTTAACACTAGAGTTTATACATTCCTCTGTGTTGTTCTTACGATCACTCGCTAAATTTTTTTCTTAAGAATTCATAGTTTTACACAGTGGAACTGGTTAAATTTCCTTCATTTTTATCCTGAACACATTGTGATTTCTCATTAATTAATAAGCCTATGAGCTAGTTTGCACACTTTGCATAGAATTAGCATCCCATAAATATATTTAAAGAAGTGTTGAAAGTAATTGACATACAGAAATTGATAAGATAATCATACTTTGCAAGGAATTTACACCTCTTTAGAGTTGGTTAACATAAAGTCACCAAAAATAATCCTTCATTGATTTATATATTAATTACTACTCACTATCAGAGTTATATCATTCCTCGGCACATTATTTATCACAACATGATATGTTTATCAAAATATTTTACAAGATTAACATCATGTTATCTATCATAGCAAGTGATATTTATTAGAATATTTACAGGGTGAGCATATATCATTCTCTATACCAATCCTTAAAATAGACTATATATTTAAATATATAACAAGATGCATCAAAATATTTATTGAGTTATTCACAGAGATAATTATGCACAAATTTCTTAGCCAAAATCACTGCAGAAATTACACTTGATGAGCACACTAGCCACCCAACCATGAACTATATCTCCAGTTCCCCCTAATCTGAGATTACTTGCCAAATATATCCACAACCCCTATTCATCATGTTAATAGAGGGTTTATACTTTTCACTCCACAATCAAATTTTCCTTCAGTAACATCCTGCTTTTGTGGTTCTTAACACCACTAGCATAAGATTTTCCTTTAAAGCCTGCCTTCTTTTCCTGTGATGTTTTATTCTTATCCAAGCTTAGCATCTTTCCCCACTTAGGTGATTTAATGTATTTTCTCTCCTATCCATTAAATCTTCTATAGAATCTTTGTCATGGAAGAGTTATCTCAATCTCATTTACTAATGAGATTTTTGTTTTTATTTTCTTTGGTGAGAATCTCGTACTCAACTGTCTCATTCCCAAGTACTTTCAATCCAATTATTTACTTGCTAGTAAAATTATATATTCACATAAGCATTTCAATGTACTCTATGGCTTTTCTTCCAACAGCACTAACATAAATCAAAGAAAGCACCATTACAACAAGAGAGGGGTATTACATTCTCCCCCCCGCCCCCACTGCACGCCTCTTTTAATTCACACTATCCCCAATGTTTATTTCTTAGTTATTTCCCTCTGGAATAATGTCGGATAATCCTTCTGCATTTCATCTTCCTCCCATGTAGCCTCTTCGGGAGTAAAATACTCCCATTTCACCTTAACTCAAATGATGGCTCGATTCCGAAGCGAGATCTACTTTAGGTCTAGGATACAAAGAGGCTCTTTTAGAAATTTTCCTTCGGGTTCCACTTGTAGCATTTTCCAATCAATTATGTGAGAGTTATCATGTACATATTTCTTAAGTAAATATATATGAAAAACATTATGAACTTTAAAAATCATCAACACATCTCAAATGTAGATTGTTGAGATCAATGAAAAAGGAGGAGATTGTTGGAGAATGTCTTTTCATTAATGTCAATGCTAGGGGAAGAATAATTGGTTCAAAGTAGAATACATTGGAATAGTTCATGCCTAGGGGAGAAGATTTGGATGCATAAATAGATCAATGCATTTGACTCAAAATGAGAAGTATACAATGTGTTAGCATTGATGTATATTTGAGGTGTTGTAGTTAGAATTACCCAAACATAGAGAGTTTTCACTCCATGATCCTTTCTCGGGGATCACTAGACAAACATGTGCAATATGTGTGTGATAAGTGTACAATGACATTCCAAGCCAATCTCTATATCATTCAAACCCTAAAATAAATGCAATATGGGAATGAAAGATCACATCTCTCAAATGAGAATCCAATAGTTAGTTAATGTAGCTACCCTGGGGTATACCTCACCTCTTAATCTCCAATTTCCTCCACATACGAAACCAAATCACAAACATCCAATATCCTTCCTACAAGATTAGCTTAGCATGAAGATCATTAAAAACATAGCATTAAAGCAACATGAATAACATGTATACTATGTGTTGTCTCCCCGAAGACAATTGCGGATTGGGACTGAACTAGTTCCCACGACATCCACAAAATTACATAAAATTTTAAATATATGGCCAGAGAGTGGGAGCATGAGAGTTGTAATAACTGCCCTCATTCAAAAACCTAGTAGTCAAAACTAGAATGACCAAACCATTGAGAATTTCAAAGTTTAAATTTAAAATTGGTTGCAAGAAAGATGAAGAGAGAATTTTTTTTTATAGCTCATGCAATTAAGAATATGGGCATAATTTTGAAAAATTAATGATGAAAAGGAAAAGAAATTATCAAGGAATTCTAAAAAACTGGAGTGCCTGTTAAGGGATGTAAATTTAGAAACCTTAGTACCAATGGGAAAATTCATAGTTTTAAATTTAAACAATCCCTATTGCATCGTACACTTACCTAGTAGAAGAAAACTAAAACATGAAACTTTAAATACAAGACAACAAGAAATAAAACATACTATAATGTTTTCTGAATCTTTGAATCAAACTGGCTTTTTATTATCGAGTCTGTAAGATATTTTCCCATTACATATTCTTCATGATTTCAAGACTCCAAACCCCTACAAAATCATTTTTTTGGACTTTATCCTCTCTCATAGTTTTATTGTCCAATCAGTTATACACTGACTCATTGAAATAGTTATAAAATTGTGATTTGATAAAATCTCAACCATAAATATTATATTAATTATATATATAATATTTAAAGTTTACCATTAAACTAAATTAAATCCCACCCCTTTTATAAAGGTTTTTTATAAAGTGAACCCATGACTTGATTATGAGGTTTTTGATCAACATTAATGTTGTGTGACCCTTTTGACAAAACAAACAAATACGTTTTTTATTTTTTTAATTAACATATAATAATATTATTGAGGCCATAATAGAAGTGATGCAGGCCTTAGGTAGTCATCACACACCCGTCAACAAACCACTGGCTATTTTAAGAAAATCATAAACCACCTTCTGGGTTTCCCCTCTAGTGGTTTTGTCAATGTGGGCGAGAAAAACCAAGATTATTCCCTGTCGTTGATCTTTCAATTGATGGTTTTGCAATTTGGCTTTCCTGGGGTCTCGTCTCAAATAAGCATTAACTTGTCTGAGCTCCTAGAATTTTGTTGTTATGAGCATGAAACAATGTGAATTGTTGATTATGTTGTCACCTACAAGATGTATATCGATGGACTTTTTTTGGCCTGGATTCCATATGTGGTATTCTATATGGTCAACATTTGCATCACAATTATTATTTTTTCTACAAGACCAGGGTTCATGTACGATTCATCCTCAAACACATCTAGTCCTACACGAAACATAGTATTTTCTTTCAAATAGTCCACTATAGTTGCTTCATTAATCATTGGCCCTCAACTTGCATTTACGAGAATCAATGATCTGTCTTTGTTAATCAAATGATAAATAACTTTTCTAATACACAATGAAGAGTTATCTGGTCAACGTCTCTCAGAAAAATTGCCAATAATGGAGCTCATTTTCCATGTAACTAGTGCTTCATCTTGGGACACCAAAAATAAGCTTTTGATAATTTGTCACATATTTTTCAAGTCAAGTGGACTCATATAAATCATAATATATGGGGTTCGTTCTAAAAACATCCATGATCATTTAGACATACACAGAGCCAGTTCTTCTGAATTATATTTGTTAACTTCGTTATAACCAGCCTAGATCCATGTTAACATTGGATCTATCAAGCACCAAGAGGGGTCGAATCTCTCAAGGTGCAAACTTATTTTTTGAGTGAAAAACATGAGGAAAGGTTTACACCTCGAGATATTTTATTCGTCTCGGTGCCTGATAGATCTGGAGTTAAGATGTGTCTAGGCTGGTTTAAGCTGTGTGTGGCCAAGGAAAATCTATCAGACATATGATTAATTTTATCAATAATATGTGGAAAACATCTAATATTGATAAACCATTTTAAGTATGTTTGAGATTTATCTAGTCATTTTAATTTTAATTTTTCTTAGTGATAAATATTATCAATAACTTTAATGATGAAAATTGATGAAATAAAAATTTGGAATGCAAAGTGACAATGTTATAGTGTTGAATGATAGAAAATGTAGCCAATTACAAATAGTCTTCATTGTGATCAATCTCAAACTATTTTCTTATAATATTCTTATTTTCGTGCTTGTTAGTTTTCTCATATTTTAATATCGATTATATTGAAAGGAAAGTTGAAATTGTAAACCATTTAAATATTTAACTCGAGTTTTTGCAGTAAACATCATACCTTATCTCTTTTTTCTCTCCAATATTTATAGGTTGACACAAAAATCAATGTACATTGTCAATAATTTTTTGCGCTTACATTGAAATCAATGCACTATTAATTCAATCACTTTAAAATTAATGTACGATCATACATCCAATTGCATCAAATGAGAAATCAAGATATAAAATCAAATCAATGCATCTAATGCAGGAAATAAAATAGTATTAGAAAACAACATCTAAACTGAAATCAATGCATCTAATCCAAGTAATCAAATAGGATTAGAAATCAACATTTACATTAAAATCAATGGATCTATTACAAATAAGAAAATAAGATAAGAAACCAACATCTGCATGGAAATCAATGCATCTAGCGGAAGCAATCAAATAGGATTAGAAATCACCATCTTAACTAAAATCAATGAATTTAGTGCATGCAATCAAATATGATTAGTAATCTTCTACATTTAAATCAATGCACCTAGAGCAAGAAATCAAATATAATTATAAATCAACATCTACATTGAAATTAATGCATCTAGTACAATAAATCAAATAGGATTAAAAATCACCATCTACACCAAAATCAATGCATTTTGCGAAAAGGATCAAATAGGATTAGCGATCAACATCTACATTAAAATCAATGCATATAGTACAAGTAAGAAAGTAATATTAGAAACCAACATGTACATTGAAATAGATGCATCTAATGGAAGCAATCAAATAGGATTAGAAATCACAATCTTCACTAAAATCAATGCATTTAGTGCATGCAATCAAATAGGATTAGAAATCATCTATATTGAAATCAATGCATTTAGTGCATGAAATCAAATAGGATTAGAAATAAACATCTACATTGAAATCAACACATCTAGTGCAATAAATCAAATAGGATTAGAAATCACCATCTACACTAAAATCAATGCATCTAGTGCAATAAATAAAATAGCATAAGAAATCACCATCTACACTGAAATCAATACATTTAGTGCTAGAAATCAAATAGGATTAGAAGTTATCTACATTGAAATTAATGAATCTAGTGCAAGTAATCAAATACCATTAGAAATCAACATCTACACTAAAATCAATGCATCTAGTGCAAGTAATAAAATAGGAATAGAAATCACCATCTACACTAAAAATAATGTATGCAGTGCAAGAAATATTCTTCCCTCTCTCCCCCCTACATCTATATCTATATTTCCCTCCGTCTATCCTTCTGTGTTCTTTATCTCACCGCCCCAAACACACATGCTCTCTCAATCCATATCTATCAATCTCTCTTTACCTACCTCTCTTCACTCTTTCACATCCTCTCCCTCTCTCTCTATCTCTTCACCTTCCAACTTTGTACTATATGCCTCTCTCTCTCCTCCCCCCTTCTCTACATCTCTCCTTCTTCGCCTCTTTATCTGAACATATCTCTCTCGTCACTCCCTCCCTCTCTTCACTTCTCCCTCTCTATGTCTTTCTTCTTTCCTCCCCCTCTCCCCCTCCAACTACATATCTCCATCCCTCCCTCTCTCTTCTTGTCTTCCTCCCTCTCTCCTCCTCTCTTTCAAGTCTTCTTTCTCATCCTTTCTCTCCTACCTTCCTCTCTCTCTCTCTCTCTTTCTTGCAATCCTCAATCTTCCCCCCATTACTCTCCTCCTCTCTCTCAAATCCTCTATCTCATTCTTCTTCTGTCTCCCTTTCTCTCCTGCCACCCTCTATCTTCCCCCTCCCTCTCTCTCTCTCTCTCTCTGAATTTTCCCTCCAATATTCTCTCTCCCTAATCACTCTCTCTCTCTCTCCAACTATGTTACTATATCCATACCTTTATCCTTATCTCTCCTTCTCTCCCCCCTTGACTCCATCTCTCGATATATGTCTCTTTATCTCACCCCTAAACACACACGTTCTCTCTATCTCTCCATGGTCACTCCCTCTCTCTTCACTTCTCACACTCTATTTCTTTCTCATTCTCTCCCTCTCTCTTCACTTCTTACACTCTATGTCTTTCTTCTTCCCTACATCTCTCCCCCTCCATTAAATTGACAACTAGGGCCAAACTCCATGTGGATCAACTTATTAATGGAAACTAATATTTTTATTGGACCCCTCTCGTCGAGAGGTGTGGGATTGATCTAAAGATCATCCGATTCCGATAAGTATTTTTGGATATATGAATTTATTTTGATTATGTATTTATTATCTAGCCGACCAACAACATATGTAGGCTCAAGAAACTCAAAATTCATGTCTCTTCAACCATCCACGCTTTTATTATAAATAAGAGAGGGTTTGGAGTCATTAGACACACACACTTCATGTGATCTCCTTCTCACCACGTCTTGGGTTTTTGATGAAGGAGAGACACACAAGAAGATACATTGAATGGTGCCCTAGTTTATACATCGATGATGCCCTAGCAATTTGCGTACACACATTCAATCCTAATTCATTCTTGAAGGAAAGCAAACTGAAAGGATAAAAGAGTGAAGGTAGTAACAGTCATTTGAGGAGGTTTTTCCCCTCATACAAAGTCTGTTCTCTTAAGCGGCATTATGCTCTCATCTAGGGTTTCATAGGAATACAGTTGGGTGGTGGATCCAATCTAGCGACTAATTGGATGGACAGATCAGTACTAAAGAGACTGAAACCATTTAAGGGTTAGAGGAGCCCTATCTCTTCCATCACGTGCATCTGTATACTGAAGAAAAGGGTTTTGTCATCGCTAACCTATAACAGTCATCCATTTCGCGTCACAAACTTCCAAATCGAGAGACTGTTATGTATGGGATGAGTCTTCATGAAGTGTGAGGATAGAAAAAGGCTAGAAGAGCGTATCTGAGATGATTGTTTCTGACTGGAATGGAACGTTGTAATATATGCAATATATATATGTTGTCCACACAATGATGTAAGCAGCAACTTCATGAGTGTATGTGGATACACCACAACAACAACTCAATAAATATACATAGGCACAACCTAGGTGGATATGTAGCTCATTGAATATATATATACATGCAGTCACTTAGGAAACACACCTGTACCATGATATATATATTATATATATTATATATAAATATATATTATTATTATATATTATATATATATATATACACGCACAGCTTTCACACTCAGGCAATATATATACTGACAACGGATTACTGTAAATGACAACATGATTGTGTAGTTTCAGACTGCATGGAGCATTTCGGAACTATAGCCTAGCTACTTTGCTAGTCTGCAAGCCATAACAAGCAGCTAAGGCTGATGACTGTGTTACAGTGTTGCAGCATGATGACGCATAGTCAGCATAATGATGATGATGCACAGTAGCCAAGAGCTACATGATGTATGCGTAGCACAGTATGTTGCATCATGATGGTGCATAGGTAGCATAATGATGATGATGCACATTAGCCAGGAGTTACATGATGTATGGGCAACATGATCATGGATGACATGATGCATGAACAACATGATGTATGGGTGGCACAGTATGATGGAGCATGATGGTGCTACATGGTAAGGTGCATAAAATGGACAAGGTGCAGCACTATAATAGGTGAAGAAGTCACCCTAGACAATCAATTCAATTAATGTGTCTTCAACTGACTTCTGTAGATATCATAAGTCAAAGTATTGACTTCTATTGTAAATGTACTAACTCTCTCACTTTCTCCGCTGAACTTTGAAGAACATAAAAGAAGAATTGATGAAGGGTTTCACCACATTGTAGAGTTCGTCTCTGGCTAGCGCCACATCTTGTGTCCTCTTGTCTTGGCATGTCTTATGCAATTTATATTTATGTTCTATCTGCAGTTTACCTTAATGTTGATGTGATTTCTAACCGTGAAAATTTAAATAAATTGCTCTAGCATAGAACATACCTAAAATTAACATGGTATCAGAGCTGAGGTGAAGACAATGCCCAAGCAAGAGCGAAAGAGAAATCACCATAAATAGTTGGGACAAGATAGAAGGATCAATGGGTTCTTCATAATTCACTTAACGTGAAGTTGAAGCAAAGAATATTATCAGAATGGCATAGCATAAATTCTAATGGCCTACCTAAAGATCACTTCATTGGGAAGTTCAGATCTAAGGGTGGAAGGAAAGGTAGATGTCTTGGTTATGATTTCGGCGCTTATTGGAAGGAGTGTTCGAATGGCAGAGATGCAGGTCATCAAGGACACGGCTAACTCTTCAAGGAAGCAAGGAACCCTAGGAATGGAAGTCAAAGGTTTTAAGGTGCCATTCGTCGATGGAAAGGTATGTGTTTGAAAATATAATTTTCAAATATTCTTTTGAGTTCACGGATGTATTAAGTTATAGGAAGTCCATTGGGGACCATGTTCATTGACACATAGCACTAGAGGTCTGTGAGTCAAATGGTGACAGGGAAGCCTGAATTCAAAAAGAGCATGAAAGTACATGTCTAAGATGTACCAAAGGAAAATCTTACAAGGGGACTATTCCTCTCATGTAGAAAGTCCACAGGTTTGAAACAAACCGTAGAGTTTGAGATTCATGAATGGGAATCTCTTGTAGGAAGAAAGCCCAAGTTTATGTCTTGAAGCAAAACACATTGGTCATAGTATGAGAGGACTGATAGCTATTTCATGGAGCTGAGATTCACTAAGGAGTGAAACTGATATACACCATTATTTACAGGTTTATTCACTCTAGTGGCTTCCCGTAGGCCTAGTTTTTAAGCTTGCGCTCTGATACCATTTGTCACATACCCAATTTTTGCCTATATTTGTTTTTTTTTTAGTTACTATGTTTTACATGGATATTGTCTCCTTCTAACATGCACTGGCCTCTAATAACAATATATACATTTGAGATCAAAATATAACATTCTATCTTAAAATTCACAATATGAAATTTGGTAATCAATTAGCCATCTCACTCCATATGTATATCCTTGATGTAGATATACTCATTGTTTTAGTATACTCTGTATAGATACTTCTAATGATAAAAATGTTGTTAACCTATGAGGTAATTTTTGTATGTCCTTATATAAATGGTACCTCACTTAATTTCTAAGGCATCTAATATGTATGACCACTTGGGGGTCTAGTCGAGCTTATATCCAACCTATGTTTCTATAGTCCATTCATTATTTCTAACATGTAAACTCACCTAATCAGACACCCATGCGGGATGTAACGTGTGCTCTATAGTTTTTTATTGTGCTCAGATGTTTAGACATGGTGATATGAGACTAGCACATGTCAAATGTCCATGTGATTAACGCATTCCCTTAGCATTTGGCTCCATCTATCGCAAAGATTTATGTGATTTCATCCTGGGGTTGTGGTTGATCTACTTGAACCTTAAATCTACACCATTGTTTGGTTGTCTTTCACCTCTCATTTCACTTTGTTTATTCATAAAACATTTTTGTGAGAATGAGAGGATTTATGCACCTGTAATCTAATTGTCATGGCCATTTGGCCCTTTTACGTAGTCGTACTCTTCTACTGTAGCATTTTCAGCTTGGAGACAGAGAGGAATAATTAGTAAGGTATTTATTTGGCTTCCTTCGACTCAAAATTTGTAATAATACTCTTAATAAGCTTGTGGAATCAATGAGATTTATCTTACTTTCGAGTGCTATGCTACGTTTACTTCACTAAAGTACCCGTCAGGTGATGAAATTGACTAGCATTTGGAGGATTTGGGTTCAACATAGATGTTTTATTTATTCCCATCTCCCTTAGAGGTACCGCAGTTGTTCATTAAAATTTCTCCCCTTTTTTCCCTAGTTGGTTATGGAATTCCCTGGAGTTATGCTTCCTAATCTCTTTTTTCCCTCATGTTCTTTGGCATAGAGTTCTGGCATGTGTTGTTATGTGATTGTCATGTTGTATGCACAGGTAACTTAAAATGGGTTTGGCATAATTAGTGTGTTATTTTTGTTTAGTAGTAACATTGCTAGGTCCCTATAGTACATGTGTAGCCCCTTATTTTTATTGTTGGCATATCCCCTCTTCTTTGTTTTTGCCCATGTAGTCCCCATATTTCTATTATTGTTCCCCATCGAAGCTGACTATCATTATTATTGTGCAATTACATTATTATTTTTATGTAGTCTGTGACTATATCGTGACACCTTAGACTCATATATATAGAAAATAGGTGTTTTAATTTGTATCGTCCAAGAATTTTTCATTTATGTAATGTAAAGGAGGTTTTCCCCTTGAAGAGGATACTTTCTTATTCATTGATCTATCCTTTTCTGAGCTGGATGCATAGCATTCGTATGAGAGCCTTGGTTTCAAGGGTTTCACTATTGCAAATAGATCATTATGGAATTTTTGCTATAACTATTTTTCTACAAAGGTTTAGAAGGTGAAAGTTTTACCACGAGGAGCTGAAATCTAGATTAAATGCGTGTAAAAATTTCAGGTATTTGTTTGCTATAGTTTGAGAATTGAGAGATATGATCCACCTAAGTTAGGGTTTTTGCATGCTTCGAAATTTCATCTCACATAGGTGGCCTTGATGAAATAATCAAATCATCCTCTCCGAGCGCTAGATTTGAATTTTGTAAAACATTTCCATAATTGAATGGACTGTAGTATCTTGTGTATCATTTTCAGTGCCGAAGGTCAAAATAGTGGCACATGGAGCTCTGTACAAGTTCACTCTACTGAACGAGTCCATAATGAGGCCATCAATGAAGATTGGACATAAATTTACCTTGAAGAATCAAAATTTAGTCCAACTTGTGGCATTGGAAAGAAGACATAGAGGGATACCATAGGACCTAATTTGAAACCTTGAACATCCAAATTTATAGAGATACAACAAATTCAATGCTGAGCTCCTACAAAGCAAGAAAAAAGTGTGTATTGTTTTAAAATTTGCATAAGTTTTGTTTGAAAGATCAGTTTGAAGTGATTCAAGTGGCATATTGAAGCATAAATATCATTGTTTTATTCCAAAATGACTCAAAGTAAGAAAAATGAAACACCTAGTAAGCAACCATAAATATATACTATGACGCATGAAGAAGAGGAAGAAACACAATATGATATATCAAAATTATAATACCAAGAGCCACAAATTTCGCACATGCAAAGAGTATCCAAAAAAGAAATGCAAGCTAAGATGGATGGTTTGAATAATTGTTTAAAATAGGACATGGAAGGTTTGAAGGATGGTTTAAAAGTAGACATGGAAGGTTTGAAGAAAGGTTTGACAAAGTTGCTACAACAAATGCTTCCTCATGACGAAAGGATAATAGATGAAACTCATGATGAGAAAAAAGAAATGTTAATCAGGATTTCATATAATCTAACATTGGATTGAATAAAAACCATATTGCATACATTGATATGAGGTATTTTGATGGCAAGGATCTGGTAACATGGATATTACAAATGGAGCAATATGTTGATCTACATAATGTGAAACACACACAAAAGGTATGCATTGCAACTTTATATTTAAAACCCAATCTATTTATATGGTATCGATGGCTTCATTCTTGTAAACCACTTCTCACATAGTCAATTTCTAAGGAGGAAATGATAGAACATTATGAGGATATAAATAGCAATACCTTCTTTAGCCAATTGATAAATCTCAAACAAAGGGTTCAATGAGGAGCACATTGAGGACTTTCAAAAATTGAATATGAGGGTAAATGATATTTCCGAGGAACATACGATTGATTCCTTCAGAGGAACTTTAAATTATAACATCCAACATGAGGTTTTCCTTTGGGAACCTGATTCATTGGTGAAGGAATTCAAGGTGACAAGAAAAGTTGAAAGAAAAATTATGGAAATAAGTCTACCACTAAAAACTATAGATATGGAAGTGTTGCTTCTCCTATCCTTCCAAAACCTACAAGGTTGACACCACAATAATTGGAAGAAAAAGGAGAAAAAGGGATCTATTATAGTTGTGATAGAAATTAAACTAAAGGTCATAAGTGTGCTGAGAAGAAATTATTTTACATAGACTGTGAAGAGGAAGAAGAAAAGGAACAAGAAACATCAAAAGAAGAGCATATACCCCGGACACCAACCCTAGAGAAAGAATAAATGAATCTGACCATATCTTGTACTGCATTGGCAAGAATTACTACTCCCCAAACTCTTAAGATAGAAGGACATATTAAGAACAGAAAGGTAATAATGTTGATTGATTCAGTTAGTAACCATAATTTTACTCATTGTAAGATAGCCAAGGAATTGAATTTCTTCTTATATCCAACAATAGAGTGTCAAGTGACGGTTGCAAACGAAGGAACTATAAATTGTTCTAGAAAATTCCATAATATCAAGCTAACCATGTTGGAATATGTATTGAATAGTCTAATTATTTCCATTCCAATGGGTGGCGTTGATGTTCTACTAGGAGTCCAATGGCTACAATATTTGGGTACGATAGATTTTAATTTTCAAGAACTTTTCTTGAAATCTTTTTGGGAAGGAAAGGAAGTTGAATTAAGGGGTATCATAGGGAAACTAGGAAAGCTAATTAGCTTTAAAGGCATGACAATGCATATAAATAAAGAAGAACAAGGCATAATTGCAAAAATTTTCCCCTTAGATGATGGGGGAGGTGGAGGAATGTGCAAGTGCTCGAAGTGGAGGATGAATTTAAGGAGGTGAGAGAGGAATTCATAAAATTAGAAAATACAACAAGGGAGGATTATTAGAGAAGGTGGTAGGGGAAATGGAGAAAGAGATAGAATAAATGGAGGTGGCAGTGGTATAGGAGGGGAAGGTTTCATGGAATTGGAGTTCGAAGAGGAGGAGGAATAGGGGAAGGTAGTGAGGTTAGTGGAGGAGATGAGAAAGAAAGGGTGGAAGAGGCAATAGAGCAGAAGGTAGGAGAGATGATAGGGAAGGATTAGTTAGAGAAGGAGAAAGTCGATGAATGATGATCCATGTGGATATTGGTGGCCACCATCCTATTTCACTTGGACCCCCACCATTGTTTCTTTCAATTACCTTAATTGTAGCATAGTTTACTATTTTTGGCCGTTTTTCTGGTCCTAAACTTTTGTAGGCATTTTGAGGCTCTAAATGTTTTTTTTTGGAAAATGGGAAAACATATAGCATGTGATCAAGGTTTGCAGTCAAAATTTGTATTTCTCCGATATATATTTCTAACGAGATATCGTACGCATTAAACAAAAATCATATGCCAAAGTTACGATACTCAGAATTTGGCATACTAATTTACCCTAACACGACCCATAGAATTTTAGCAATTCATCTCCTAAGGTTAGGTTTTTGGATGTTTAGGGTTGTCCAATATTTCTCAATAATAAATAGGCCTTTGAGCCCATTATAACATAGTTGAGAAGACATGTAGCTACCACATATCTTCTCAAAGATAAGCTACCATCGCCTGAGCTAGTTTTATTTCCATTCTACATGTAAACAATCTTTAATACTTTGTTGTTAATGAAGTGAAGTTTTCTCTTTTTGTATCTCAATGTTTTTTTTAATTATGTATTTCATTTTGTTCCTTCACAAATCTAGATTAGTGGTATCAAAGTGGTTTTCTTTTTCTCTATTTTTTGTGCATGTCCCCAATGAGGTCGTAGTATTAGGAGTTGGGACTTGAACTAGTTGAGCCTTTGCAAGACCATGCCAACCAACATTGATGGCCTCCCATCGTAGAACAAAAGAAAGATGAGGGAGAAAGTTATCCATCAAACTATTACTCGAAGAAGCCCTTGAGCGGCCAAGGAACGAGATGATGGACAACTCTACCCAGATCCTTTGGCATATGCCCACTGACAATGCATATTCATCCAAAAGTCACTTCAGAGTAACCGCTCCCTTCAAGGTACAAGTGAAATTCGATATCCCTATATTCAAAGGTCAAATAGATGCAGATGTCATAGATAAAACCATCAAATCTGTTGGATCTTGACATCGGTTTATTGAATTCATCCAACACATCCATCAATAGGTTCATGACATCATGGATAAGTCTAATGGTAAGTACAACAATCAAAATGATCAACATCAGGTACCACACAAGTTTCAAGTGGGTGACAAAGTTTGGTTTCATTTACAAAAAGAATGCGTTACTTGACCCCATTGAAAGGTCATACCACTCAAATATGGGCCTTACACCATCACCAAGGTCATGGGATGAAATGTTTTCTATATCAACATTTCCCCATTCCTTGGCATGCACCCAATGTTTAATGTGGACTTCCTCCAGCCATACTTTCCACCATTACTAGACACATTAAACATTCCAGAATAACTCACACCAGCAGAGCTAAACCCATACTACATGGAACAAGACATAACTGATTAGATCATGGACACATAGATCAAGAAAAATCACCAGCAGAAGATACATCTATATCAAGTTGTCAAAGCTAGCCAACTCCTTCACCAAGGCAAATGGCTCACCAGGGATGAAGTTCAACAGAAGTTTCCTTGTCTCAAGGAGGAACTCAACGCAATAGGAAGAATTTATTCCTAAGAGGGGATGAAAAATCCAAATGAATAATTGTGGCCATCGGCCTATTCCAATTAGACCCCCATCATTGTTTCTTTCAGTTTCCTTAACTATAGCACAATTTACTATTTTTGGTTGTTTTTGGCTCTTAAACTTTCTTAGTTGTTTTAAGGCCCTAATTGATATTTTTTCTTGGAAAAAGGCCCAACCCATAGCTTGTGGGAGGGGTTTTCAGTAAAAATTTATATTCCTCTAATATATATTTCTAATGAGGTATTGTACTAATGAAACATAGATCGTATGCCAAAGTTACAACCCCGAGAAGTTGACGTGCCAATTTACCCCAACGAGGCCCACAAAAAATTGGATTCATCTCCTAGGGTTAGGATTTTGGATGTTCAGGGTTTTCCATTGTTTCTCAAAAATAAATAAGATTTTGAGTTACATGATAACATAGTTCAGAAGGCATGTAGTTGCCACATCTCTTCTTAGAGATAAGCTTCCACCACATCAGATAGTTTATTTCCATTTTGCATTTAAACAATTTTCAACACTTTGTCATTAATGAATTGAAGTTATGGTTTCACTGTATCTCCATGTTTCTATTTATATTTGTATTTTATTTCCTTCCTTCACAAATCTAGATCAAACGAGGGGGTAGTAGAGTGGGAGGAGGAAGTGGAGGAAGTGATAGGGGAAGTCAAAGAATTGGAGGATTCAACAAGGGAGGATTAGTAGGGGAGAAGGTAGGGGAAATTGAGACAAAGGTAGAGGAAACAGAGGTGGTGTTGGTAGAGAAGGAGTAAGGTTTGGTGAGTATGGAGGTGGAAGAGGTAGTAGAGGAGGAGGTGGGACATACGATGGTAGATGATTAGTTAATGAAGGAGGAGTTGGAGGAATGACTGGGTGGTGGAAGCAAAGTAGGTGATAGAGGAAGTGAGAGAATTAGGGTATTCAACAAGGAAGGATTATGAGAGGAGGAGGTATGGGAAGTGGAGACAAAGGTATAGGAAATTGAGTTTGAAGTGGTAGAGGAGAATGAATGTTTGGTAACTATTCTATAGAAAAATTACATTAGATGTAGAAAATCTCCCCACTTGGTAGGCCTATCCATGACATACATTCTTAACATGTCTTCCAAAATTTGGTTTCTTCTTCCCATTTGTCCATCAATTTAGGGTGATAAGTTGTACTAAAATCGATTTGGGTCCCCATCGCTCGAAATATGGCCTTCTAAATTGAGAGGAGAATTTAGCATCCTTATTAGATGTTACCTTTTATTGTACCCCATGTAATTGAAATATTTCATGCATGAAGATGTTTGCAATCTATTCCATTCCAAATGTAGACTGTACTGGTACAAAATGTGTTTCCTTTCTTACTTTTTCTACAACCACCATAATGGAGTCATTTGTCTACTTACTCAATCAATTTCTACTTCAATTATGAAATGGGTAGTGGGTTTAATAGTCTAGTTCGGTGTTGGTGTTATACCTTTACCTACTGACACTCTAGACATTTGGACAAATATTTTTCCACTTCCTTCTTCATACCAAGCCAATAAAATTATTTTCTTAGTGTTGTAATCATTTTTTGATACGTGGGGTGTCCTGCATATGGTTTCTTATGATTCTAATTTAATATAGGTTGCTTCAAAGCATTGACATTTGGGATGTAAAGTTTATTTGTGTAAGTTATATATATATATATATATATATATATATATATATATATTATATATATATATATATATATATATATATATATATATATATTATTATTTATTTTATTTATTTATTTTATTTATTTATTTTTTCTGAATTTTCAGTATAGTACAAAACTTCTACTTGTTGCAATTTTTGTTGAATTTCCTAGCAAATTTGATCCTCCTCTATTGAATTTTTTATATATTTAACACAATATATTGTGGCACTGCTAACAATATTTTCCATTAGTGAATTTTCATGTATACTTAGAGTTCCCATAAGTTTATTTTATTTACCCTTAATATGTTTTATATTAAATTCAAACTCACTAAGAAAGGTCGCCCACCTAACTTGTCTAGTGTTTAGATCTATTTTTCTATAAAAATATTTCAAGCTAATGTGATCTGTCAATAGTGTAAAAAAAATTACCACTAAGTAGTGCCTCCACATTTTTAAGGCATGTATTACTGCATCTAATTCTACGTCATATACTGCATAGTTATTTTTTTTTTTTTTCATCTTTCTATATTCATAAGCCACTACATAATTTTCCTGCATTATGACTCCACCAAGACCCTCCAAACAAGCATCTGTGCATACTAAAAAATCCTTTTCTTGATTTTCAATCCTCAAAATAGGTGCTACTATTAATAAATGTTTCAACTTGTCAAAATTCTTATGACACTTGGTTGTCCACTCAAATTTTGTGCCTTTTTTGTAAATAAGTGATAGGATAGGCCATGTTTGAAGAACCTTAAGTGAACCTTCTATAGTATCTGGTAATCCCCTTGAAGGATAAGACATCTGACACATCCTTAGGTATGGGTGAGTTCAAAATGGCCTTATCCTTTTCCGGATGAACATACAATCCCTATTTTGAAATAACATGGCCCAAATATTATATCTTACCTTCGTAAAACTCACATTTACTAAATTTTTCATATAATGCATGTTCCCTAAAAGTTTACAATACCAATTTCAAATGTTCTTCATGCTCCTCTTCATTTCTGGAGTACACTAAAATATCAGCTATAAAAACCAGTACAAATTTATCAGGGTACTTACTAAGCACAGTATTCATTAAACACATAAATTTTGTCCGTGCATTTGTAAGACCAAATGGTAACACTACAAATTCATAGTGACCACATCTAGTTTGAAAGGTTGTTTTGTGAATGTCTTTGTCCTTTATTCTTAATTGGTGATACCCTGTCAAATCAAATTTTGAGAATATGGTTTCCCCTCTTACTTGGTCAAAAAAATCATCTATGGAGGGAAACATGTATTTATTTTTTATGGTTAGTTTGTTTAATTTCCTATAATCTATGTGCATTATAAATGTACCATATTTGTTTATCATAAATAATACTGGGACTCCCCACCATGACATGTTTGGCCTAATGTAACATTTATTGAGTAATTCTTGTAACTATATTTTCAACTCTAATAATTGTGGACTACCCATTTGGTAAGGTATTATAGACATTGGGGTTGTTCTAGGTACTAAATCAATACGGAATTTTATGTCTCTATGGGGAGGTAGCCCTGCAATTTCCTTAGAGAATACATATTTGAAATCCCTAATTACTCGTAACTCCAATAAATTTTGATTTTCTATTTTCTGAATATTTTCTTCAATCTAGATAGCAAATAGTTGATAACCTTTTCTGACGCTTCTCTTTAACTCTAATGCTGAAATATTTCTAACTGAAACTAATAATTCTAGAATACCCATTTGGTAAGGTATTACAGACACTAGGGTAGCTCTAGGTACTAAGTCAATAGGGAATTTGATGTCTCTATGTGGAGGTAGTCCTGAAATTTCTTCATAGAATACATCTTTGAAATCCCTAATTACTCGTAACTCCTATAAATTCTGATTTTTTGTCTTCTGAATATTTTCTTCAATCTGGGAAGAAAATTTTTGACAACCTTTTCTTACACTTCTCTTTAAGTGTAACGCTAAATTTTTTCTAACTGAAATAGTTTTTGGTATGCCTTTTATCAGTTGTGTTATGCCTTCTTTATTTATACAACTCACTATTTTCTCTATGTTGTTCAATGCAACTCTATGTTTTTCTAGCCAATCCATACCTATTAGAAAATCATACGAACCTAAAGAAATTATATTTATACTTACTTCATTTTGACAACCATTTAAGCTTACAGGACACTATTTCACATGGTTGATTACTTTGATTTCGGTGTATGATGCTAGTTGTACTAACCATTCATTCTTAAAATTTTCTGAGTTGAAATTACATTTTTCCGTGATCTGGCAACTGGTATAACTAAGAATAGCACCTCGACCAATTAGTACAAAAATAGAATTGTTCAATATGTTACTTTCAATCTTGATCATAGTGGATTGGTGATCCGCTTGTCTATCTTCCAACTTATCTTCGGGATGTTCCTTGCAATATCATTTACTGTTGTGGCTTCATGAAATTCTTGTATATTTTGAAGATTCATTTGTTTATGTGGAGCGTCCCTCACTAATTTAGGTTCTCAACACCCCCAACAATTTAAAGGTTCTATTTCCTTAACCCTACTTATATTTTTATTATTTGTCTCCATGGGTTTTGACACCATTTCAGATTGAGCACACTAGGTTCTATTCTTTCGGTTGAGCTTCTTTTGCTAGTGATCCCTTCAAAAATGTTGGACACCTAATTCTCAATGGGTTAGTGTGGAAGCCGAATGGACAAATGGAGTCCAAGGGACCTTAGGATGTGAATCCCAACGGTCACATAATATACTATAAATGTATATCATTTGTGAATAAAAATTGTATTACATGTTTTAACTTTTACATCTCTCTCGCTCCCCATGTGTATTTAACATGGTATCAGAGCCATGATGAGTGGCCTGTTTTCCCTGAGCAAATGATCTGAGTTGCCTTGAATAGTGTTGGCCCAGTCTTCATTACCTGAAGAACGCCTGCCTGCCTGCCTGTAGCTGCATACCTTATTTCTGAAGGAAACGCACAGGTCCCAGAAATAGTTGTAACTCCCACTGTCCTGAAAGCTGCTCAGTCCTGAGCGCTACTCTGACATTGACTGCACTATAAGCGTTTTTCATTCAACGTACACTGCCTGAGGGAGGTTTGAGCATTTCAATTCGAATAATAGCTTGCTGTCTGCTGCCCCTTCTGTTACGCCACACCAGGACAATGTATGTAACGTTGACACACCTGTAATGAGAATTGCGGTAATTGTATGAGAATTCTGAATGTAACGTTTTGAGAACCTGCAATATTCTCTACGTACTATTTTCGTTACTCTCCTTTTGGAACGCTGCCTCCCTGTCTCCCTAGCGTTTCATCCACACACTCCTCGCAGTCTGACACATAGAAACCAACAATCTCAGGCATCATCTGTTCTATCATTTCAACTATGTTGTAGAAGCTCTTACCACAGTTACGCAGCTTCTTCGATAATTTAGCCGCGCAGCTGCATTTGTATGTTTCTGCCTTTGAAAGCCTACCTCTCACAGAAGCGGAGTCCATATAATTTTTCCCCAGACTCCAATGGTGGAGAGGACCAAGGGGGAGGTACTGAAGGATATATGCCTCTGGTTGGTTTATCGTTCAGCAGAAACATCGCCACGGCTTTTATCAGCAAGATTAACCATAAATTTGATGCCGGTTGGGAGGAGATCGGCGTTGAAGGAACCAAGGCGTGAATAGACTTTCCGCTGTACAAATCTTCTGGCAGTAGTTGCTGCCATTTCCTACTATGCAAAAAAAATAAAGTAGAAAAGATTGTAGATTACAAGCTTCAAATTTTGTTTTTTCTTACAAAAAAAAAAATTGTATTTAAATGTTCTCAGGTTCCACCAACAAGAATTTTCTGTGGAGTAAAATCACCCGACCAAGCTCAAACCCTTGCCCTTCGTTGCTTCCTGAGAATTCACTATTAGACCATGAAATCGCCTTGTTTTTGGGGTTTAAATCAGATCTTCTGATTGTTGTAAGACAATGTCTTGTCCTTGTTTCCAATATTTCTAGGGTTTCATGACTGTAAGATTTGGACTCGAACCGTGTTTCCCAGGAAATGACAAACCTGCCAGAAATATACCAGTAGAATTTATGTAAATGTTGTTCGGGCATATATGTTGTGGCGTTTGGTGAGCTCGATCACGCAACGTGTAGGTGAGGTGATAATTGTTCGAAGTAGGACAGGGATCAGATGCTCAAATTTACAGTTTTCTTGACGCGCACGTAAGGGCCTGAGCGAAGGAGCGTTCAAACCTCAGTCCGACGGAAATGGTGCCAACAGAAGAGTCTATGGAGGCGTCTCGAAAGCCTGATGGATGATTGATATGAGGCCACTAGAAAAACCGATGCATATCCAATGTATTTCTCACTCCACGTGAACTGTAGATGATTTATTTGGCTCCATACGAGTTGTCTTAATTGCCCATGTAAAACGATTTGCCTTGATTGGTCTTGGATGATCGTTTTTCTTCATTTTATTCAAAGTTGATGATGATTGATTTGAAAAAAAAATCTGAATGGAGGGGTAGGATGCACTTTGCTGAAGATGAAAAAGTATAAACAAACGTCTAGCGATCAAGAAGCTTATATATTATTTCTGGAGTTCAATTTTTAGTAATCAATGTATCCCTGATCAAGTAATATGTTTATGGGAGTCTGTTTCCCTCTATCCTCCTTAATATTCTCTGTGCATGCTGTTAACAAGTTAGTGAAGGATTGTTGCTGATTAATGGAGGTCGAACTACCATATGAAATGCCTATTCGAGCTACCTCTTAAATCTGGGTTATTTGCTGAAGTTGGGGTCTCTGATATACACATATTGCTTGATCCAAAAGCTTGCTGCTGATACTATAAAAGGAGGACTATAAACTCAGATGTTTATAATGCCAGAAAGTGCCCAGGTTTCTCATATCTATGTTATTTTAGTTTTGTATTAGTTCCTAAATCTGAAGCTATTGTTATGTTCCTACTTCTGATGTGGACTATGTATTCTCTGAGCATTACGTTGCTGGTCTGTTGTACTTCATGAGCATATACATGATTTCATGTTTGTTCATCCACACACATTCGAGGGAAATTGCCTACAGCACTTTGTCTGCCTGATAGCGTGAGCCATCATATGTTTTAAAAGAATACACCTACAACAGGCCATGTACCCACTTGTTATGAAAACTGAAACACAATAAAGCAGTGTAACTCTTGTTTGAATATTGTGAAAATATTGCCAGTGGGTGAAATGTCTTAAGATGAAGATTTGATCAGCATTATGAAGTGAATTTGAAGCAATTTTGAAGACATTTTTTGGCAGTCATTCTAGGAGCAGTTTCTTGTAGACATTTTGGAGCAGTTTCTTGTAGAGATTTTGCATGATTTCCATAGCAGCTAGATGCTATGAAGTTTGAAGTTGCGGACAGCACTCATCTTCACATTTATATATTTTTTGCATTGGTCCTGCTCCATCAACCACTTTCGCGACATTGTTGCCACTTGACAAGCCCTTACAAGATTTTGTAGTAAGAGTACAATATTATTTTTTCTGTTGTTGTTGCCTCAGTTGTGTTTTTTAAGTGAAATTGAAGAAAAATGGCCAGAATCAGTGAAGTATTAGAGTTCATAAAAACTCTTATACAATCTACTGTTGATGACATTACAAATCAGAAAAGGATCTCTTTCAGAAATTCAGACATGTCTACAAAATGCACAGGAAAAGATTGATTTTTTGCAGCTTGAATCACAGCTACAGCAAGAAGAGCTACATCAAAATAGACACCATTCTGAACCTGTTTTTGTTCAGAACATTGAGACAACCACCTATGAGCAGCATGTTACAGTTCATTCAGATTTAGTACCAAACAAAGCAGCATGGTTACATGCAGATGCAGAAGTTCAGTCAGCACTTCCCAAGCCCATCATCAGACCTTGGGAACAGCTTGTCCACAACAAGCACAGATGATCCAAACTTAAACAGGAATGCAAAAAATTGCAGAGATAACCATATACACAAAGATGCAGCGGAAATAATACTTCATTTCATTAATGGAAAATACTGAAATATGCTTACAACCAGAAATGGAAATAAACCAGTTAGGGCGATGACAGCTTATCTCTGAGAAGAGATGTGTGGCTACATGCCTCTGAACTGTGTTACAATGAGGCTCGAAGGCCTATTTATTGTTGAGAAACAATGGAAAAACCCTTCACATTCCAAAACCTAACCCTGGAAGATGAAACGCCAAATTGTAGGCCCCGTTTTTGGGTAAGTTGGTACATCAACTTCCCGGGGTCGCGAATTGGTCGTCTTATCTCCGTTTGACGCGCATGATAGCCCGTTGGAAAGATCTCTCCGAGGACTACGACGGAAAAGACGATTTTTAGTCACGGAAAATCGCTGGCGGTAGATTTCCCAAAAAACGTCGTTTAGGGCCTCAAAACGGCTCCAGAAGTTTAGGACCCAAAAAACTGCTACAAATAGTAAATTGTGCTATGATTAAGGAAACTGAAAAAAAAAAAAACTGCACGAAGCACTAGAGGGGATCCAAGTCGAATTAGCGAGTGGCCACCAATATCCACTTGGATCATTCCTCCCCCCTTAGGAAGCAATGGTCCCCATTGC
>APFE031128479.1:0-20514 GCA_000404065.3 Pinus taeda
AGGTTTCTCCACAAATAATGTAGAACTCCATTGAGATAAGAACAGCAAGAAGAGTGAGTTTTTATTGGTCCCAAAATGATTCAAAAAATGGAAAATAATATAGTACAAATTAGAAAGATATTGAAAGAAAATCCGAATTAGTAAAAGAGTGATATTGGTATCCATAGGATATATATACCCATGATGTTGATGACAAAATCTTCTTGTGAATTAGACCATAGCAAAGTTTAACAAAATTTGGATAGGGATCCAACTTATCACATCAATATATAAGATCTTGGAGAGTGAAACTAGTTGCATATCACTTTGCTTTACCATCTGGTCTTCATGAGATGCACGAAGGTATTTCATGGTATTGTATTGCAATAGTATATATAATATGGTTTTCATGGATTGTATTGGTCCAACTTACAAGTATCGGAGTAGAAAACAAAAAACTTCCAAAGGTTGATTTAAGGTGGATTGGCGCACCCTACAATCAAAGGGTGATTAATCAACCACGTAGAGATCTAGTGGAATGAATATAGTTTTACAACAACTCCATGGAAAGACGTCATAAATATGCGATAAGAGTATCTCTACCTTTTTGTTTAAACTTCGTGATGAAGCTTCGTGAAGTGATAAAGTATGTTATGGCCCTGTTGTAGACATAAAAAATCTCTGTGTCAAAACAAGGTTATGTAAATATAGTCAATTTTGAATTATGAGTGAATAAGTCTTGCAACATGCTTAAATATTTGATTAGCATTCAACACTGTACATGTTGATTCTAACATGCAGGTCGAAGTGACGAGTTTAGGAGTGCATCGAAAAGAGGTAATGTGATTTGTTTAATTTTATTCATGTTTTGATTTTTTGCAAAGGTACTATTGGATATTTGCATTCTGAGACTAGTGGATGCCTCAAATGTATGCTGGTATTGAAGAGTATATAAGCCGTCATAGAATTGGCAATAGTGGGAAACCAGACTTGGGGTAGCAGTAGCTTTACAAGAAAGGTCAGGGTCAATGAAAAATTGAATCCTTCTCGTGACTACGGGGATAACGTTGCAGGTAAAAAGGGGTTAATCTTGCAATCACTGTGAAGATAAGATCGCAGAGTTAAGGTGAGCCATTGAGGAGAATGATAGTCGGCCATCATTGCCCGATCTTGTTGGGAATCGATCCTAGAGAATTCATGAACACGACCTAGGTTTTGCTATAGATGCATGTGGAGTAGAGAGAGAAGTTCCACGAAATTTGAGAGGAGCTTTTTGGGCAAAGAAATCATCTGATAGAGGTTCATAAGAGTTTCCTGTAATCATAACGGATTAACAACAAAGATATCATTGTGGTTAAAAGTTAGGAGCGGCGTGGGTTCAAATAAGATCTGTCTCTCGGTGTTAGGGGAGATTAAGAACCCTTTGAATTCGTTTTGCCACATTCTGATATAATCTGTTGAATTAACTATGAATCTGTCTATTCCATGATTATGACGGAGCCATGAATGGCTGTTCCCTGTGTAAGTTGCCCGGTGATGGTTAGTCAGATCCACTGTAATGACGAAACCACATGGATAATGGGCTTAGCCACCTCTTTATCTTGTGCGCCTCTAGCGGGGTGACTGCATCGATTGAGTTGGCAACTCATCAATGCATGAAGATCAAATAAACCGGAGAACATGGATGATATCAAAACTAACGACTATGCAGGTAAACACCATGAATGTTGTGAACCTCTGTAAAAAGAAAACGAAATATTCATTTATTTGATTCTGCATGAAATGCAATGTGCAGAGTGCAGTCACCATGCCGAGATCCTAATCCAAACCCACCAAAAGGTTAAAACCAGAACTATTAGGCCCACAGATGTGCAAATACTGAACGCATTACATCTCATCACAGGTGTCTTGAGATAGGGACTTCCTGAGCAAAAGGATGCAAGTAGATAGCCATAGGTCGAAGGATCTTTGAACCATGGGAAAAGGTGACAGGAGGTCAGGAAACGAAAAGTTTTATTATATGATTCTGCAGGGTGCATGAATTACAAGGATGAAATCCTTCATAAAAGATATGCCATGTGGGTTTAGTAGGCTTGCTTTGAATAAGGCATCGCAAACATAAGCTATTTGTCCATACACCATCAGAGAAACTGAGCTTACTAGGAACCTTCTATGACTCAACAACTATGGGAAGCTTCACAAACTATCCATTGATGGCACCATCAACATGGATGAAAATTCTTTATGGGAAAATGAATGACGAAGATGGCTCTCTAGATAATTTGCAAACTTCAAAGGCATATATCAATGTTCAGAAGGTCAAAGCTCAGAACAAATTGTGTTCAACCATGGCCCGAAATTTAGCTAACATGTTTGAAGTGATTCTTCAAAGCAATAAGATGATATTTTCAAATACTTAGGAATCCCCATGGTGATCATATCAATAGTCTAGAAAATGGATGTCTTTTCTGGCTAAAATCTGGTAAGCGGTACAAGCATGGCCGATTAACTTTCTCAATGTGTTGAGAAGTATGGTTATGCTTAAGGCGACCCTCAACCATATGCCCAACTGCATTTGCTCAATCTTACATGCTCCTAAGATGAAAAGATCAGTGAAGATATCGTTGGATTGTCTATGGGACCCTTATAGTAAAAGAGTGCATAAGCTTAAACCAGGGAATTGGAATATCGTCTCTATGCCAATGCAATTGCGAGTTAGATATCCTATGTTGATTTCTGTGAACGAAGGTATAAAATGAGTTCGGTAAATGTTTATTTCCGAGAATAAGCCTCCGCAACAAGTTTTAATCCAAAAATAACTTCAAACTCAACCCCGAACAATACTAATGTCCTTGACTAGACCAACCAACAGTGACTTGTCTATGAAAAGCTGATATGGTCCACGTGGTCGAAAACGGTTGCAAATTTATTCCTTAATCTAGTGCTGCAAGACGAAAGGATGAACAGATGGCTAAATGCATAAGTCTGAATCAAGACCCTTAAGACAGAGATAGAGCAGAAGTTATGCATTATTTTGAAACAACGTGGTCATGTAGAAGTTAGAGACTTCAATTACAATATGATCATGTACAAGTAAAAAACTTTTCATGAAAGGATTGGTTAGTTGGATCCAACTAACCCTTTAGACTTGATTGAAGGCATTTTGTCAAAGTAAGCCACGTTCAAGGACAAAGCTAACAACATTTAGCACCCATTGAGACAAGTAAGATTTCAAGGATGGCCTTTAAACGTTGGTAATAGAGTAATAACCTTCGTCACAAAAAAGAATTATGAAGATTTGTATACTTGCAACCGCTTCAGATAGCTCTGATTCCAAGATGAATGGAAATGGGTTTGGTAAAAGTGTATACACACTAGGAAATACAATTCACTAGAGTCTACTTGATAATGCTTTCTTCCGCCAAGAGGTTATTAAGAAGTGCCTGCTTACATGGAATTTTCAATTACCCAAGTGACAGAATGGAAATGAATCTCGCGAAAATGTATACAAACATAGTTCATTAGAGGCTACTTCACCAAGCTTTCTTCTTGCCAAAAGGTACAAACTTAGAGGAAATTTACTTCACTAGAGGCTACTTCACCAGTCTTTCTTCTGCCAAGAGGTTATAAAGAAGTACCTGCTTACATTGAATTTTCAATTGCCTAAGTGACTGACTTTGGTTACGAAAACAACGATTTTGATCATATTTTTTTGGAGTGCTGATAGGTCCGGTTTCTTTGGGAGAAAATGATGGAGAATTTTTATATGAACAATTCGGTTAATGAGGATTTGGATGTGGGACACTACAATGGGCAATTCCTCTGTTATGGTGTATGGTGGAAGTTATGCAGAAGGCTAAACGAATATCACCAGACACGACAGTTTGGATCAAATCTCCTGCAAAATATTAGTAACATGATTTGGCAGACCAAAAACAAAGCCTACTTTGATAAGGCGATTCATCATCCTAGAAAGGGATGGGAACGTTTTAGTAAAAGAGCTATTCCAAGTGTGAAGTTTTGTAAAATTGGCCCAAAGTTATATCACAGATTATCAAAAAGAAGTTGTCTAAACTTTGTCTTCCATTCTAGCTTCGCTGAGATTATCAATTGTCGTGCACCTTGACTTTCGCGACTTAGAGGTTACGCAATAGTTTTTTCCTTTGAACAAGGGCATTGAATGGAACGATAAGAATGCTAATTAACGTAATTTATCATTTGCTAGATGAAGATCTAGTATCATCAAATGATGGGACCTCAACTTGGGTAATGCAATAACTTCTTCCTTCGGACGAAGGGTGAGTGAGAAGAGTGATAATTAATGGACTTAACCATTCCAGTGGGCCCAAACTCATATCACAGATCATCAAAAGGAAATTGGCTAAACTTTATCTTCCGTTCTAGGGTTGCTGAGAATATCAAATGTTGTGCGCCTTCAATTTCGCAATTTAGAGGTTCGGAAATAGGTTTTTTCTTTGGCCAAGGACATTGGGTGGAATGATAAGAGTGCTAATTAAAGAAATTGACTAAAGTTTATCTTCCAGTCTAGCTTCGCTGAGATTATCAAATGAGGTTACGCAATCGTTTTTCACTTTAGACAAGAGCATTGAGTGGAATGTACGAGTGCTAATTAACGTAATTTATTATTATTACTAGACGAAGATCTAGTATCATCAAATGACGGGATGATGGAACCTCAACTTGGGTCATGCAACAACTTCTTCGTCCGGAGGGTGAGAAGAGTGCTAATTAATGGAGTTAAACCATTCATATATGAAGAGCTAAGAACATCAAATGTTGTGTTCCTCGAGCTTAGAATCTTAGAGGTCGAACAATAACATCTTCATTTGGACAAGTTTGGAGATGTGATGATAAGAGGTATAAGGGAGTTCATCATTACTATATGAAAAACATCAGTTACTAGTCGCATACTTAATGACACATCCAGGGCTATTAATAAGGGGACTCTCACTCAAACTTCCACTATGAAAGTTCATTACAATAATTTCCACAAAACTTGGTGAACTCATGGAACTCTGATAATCATCGACCTCATCGCAAGTCCTTTATTCTACAAATGGAATGGCCGGAGGAAAGTTGAGCGCCCAGGATGGATAGTGACTACGTCCCAACCTTGTTTTGCTGTAGCTTGAATTTGATATGTGACTCAAACATTCGTTGGCCATGCATCGGAAAAGTCGCCTCGAATCTTATTGCCAAGTTGAGAAAACTGGGAAAAAATTTGGTGTATAAATGAGTACTTCCTTGATATATCATACAAGCCTTATAGATGGTTGCAACAACGATACTTGTTATGCTAAAATTTGGTGTATTGGATCACTAAACTCAAGACTGACCTAGAGAAGGTCAAGTTACACTTGACGTGTGGTGTACCAATAGGAACTCGCTCGTGGAATATAGCAAGACTGACCTAGTGAAGGTCAAGTGACACTTAGCGTGTGGTGCACCAATAGGAACTCGCTCATAGAATATAGCCAGGTTATTTTTGTACTTCGGGTTAGTTTTGCTATAGCTAACCATCTAACTTTGTAATCTTTTTCCATCGTTGAGAAGTTTTAAAGGGGTGGGAATAATTATGCCCTTCTGTGTAGAAATAAATGTTTTCCAATAAAAGCGTATAATGCAAATAAAAGTATAGATGGAAAATTAGTTATGCACAAATTTTATACATATTATTTTCTTTAATTGTATGTGTTGTGTGTTGTGAATAATTTTATATGAATATTTTTGAAACAAAGGTGGCTTATTAAATCATCACCCTCACAAAAATTTATCATTATGGATGCAGGTTTTAGGACACAACTATCTAGGGTGATGTTATGGCACCCTCCCTCTCTTTGATGTTAACATTGTCGAAGGTCGAAGGTTTCAATACCATGCCTTGTGGGCCTTCTTTGGTTTAACATTGTTACCTATGTGATATCCAATGTATGTATGCGTGTTTTGAATAATCCATCATGCATAACATTTATAAGACATAAGGGGGATTTATAAAGTATTACTTGTAGCAAAAACTTTGCCAACTTAAGAGTCGACGTTGGCAGCAAGCCCCTAAGTTTACAGAAAATTATTTCCAACTAGAAAGTTGGTTTTGGGTGCAAGTCCCTGGATTGATGTCACATCTTCGTTCACTTCATAATTAACATCACCAAAGGTTATGGGTCAAGCTTTGCAGGCCCACTTTGCCAACATGGAAGTTGCTTTCTAGTACAAGTACCTAAGTTGATGCCATAGCATCATCCTCCCTCACTCTAGCATTATCATCACCAAAGAATTCGATGGCATGCCTTGTGGCGTGGTTTAATGACCTGAAAGTTGGCTTTGGGCTTCAAGTCCATGTGTTGATGTCATAGTATTCTCCCTCTCTTTGATAGTAACAAGCATCACCAAAGGTTTTGATATCACACCTTCCAAGTCCACTTCATCAACTTGGAAGTTGACTTTGGGGTGGAAGTCCTTAGATTGTTTCCATAGTATTCTATTCTCTCTCACTCTAGTTCTAATATTGCCAAAAGTTTTGGGTTTTAAGGAGATATAAGGTTCAAGCCTTACAACTGGCATATCTCTATGTTGAGAGTTTGTTCCACATTAATATTTTTCTGTTTCCATAGTATTCTATTCTCTCTCACTCTAGTTCTAATATTGCCAAAAGTTTTGGGTTTTAAGGAGATATAAGGTTCAAGCCTTACAACTGGCATATCTCTATGTTGAGAGTTTGTTCCACATTAATATTTTTCTAATTATGTATGTGCATGTTGTGAATAATCTCACATTTGAAACAATTAAGCAAAAGACGTGCAAGAATGAATTTAGGGTGCAAGTCCCCTGTGTGTTGTAAATAATTCTAAACGCATAACAATTATGTGGCAAAGGTGGTTTATAAATATGCTTTAAGACTCCCAGCTTTCTCTCAACGAACTTTGTGCCCTCATCTTGCATAAAAAGCCACGATTGCAAAGATTTCGAGATGGAACATTGATAACCGTAATCTTTTCACTTTCGAAAAAAGATGTCTATTTCAAACACTTAGTTTTCAACAAACCAAAACATATCTGAAAGCATTCAGCAAGGTATTAATCATTAAATGCTCATTTCCTTAGCTGCAAAAAATGAGTCCTCCTAAAAGATGAGTTCCAGGGAGATTTGAAAATGATTGAAATTTTATAAGCTTATCTGACAACATAATAGAAAATAATGTCAATTTTAGTGTGGTTGTTATATCAATGTGGATTTCTTTACCTTGGATATATGTAACGTCAAGAGAAATCAAATCTTTTAAGTGTGGAATTTAAATAATTTAAGATGGATCTAAGCCCATTGTATTATCACTCAACTCTATGAAACTTAGAAGTTAGAACTCAAAATTTATCAAGATAGGGATATGTAAAAATATAATTTCGATTATTGCTAAGATATTTATATTTCCATTGTAACAATATTTCTATGTAAACATCACCTTTATAGAAGTTCTATTTATGTGAAAAATCTGGTATCTATCTTTTTATCATTTTATATAGTGGTTTCTATATTATGGGTATATCAATCTCTCTCATTCATATATACAGAGATATTATTATTCTTGTTTATAGTTAAAAATTTGATTGACATATACTATTATTATTATTATTTCTTGCTATAAGAATTATTGCATCGAGAGGTGCTTTCCAACCCAGTATGAAAGAGATATTGTAATGTTATGTAAACAATAAAATTAAATTAATAATTATTAATGTCGCCTCGATAATTAAAATTAAAAAATAAAATTGGAGAGATCAAATAAATATTATTGTTACAGTAGTTCATGTAAAATTGAGGTCAAAGAGTCAATTAACTGTTGGTGGTTTTTGGTCTCCAGGTTTTGACAATCCATATTCTTATGTAATAAAATGGTTTTAGTGAAAAAATATATATATAACCAGCCTATATCCATCTTAACTCCAAATCTATCAAACACCGAGAAGGATCAAATCTCTCGAAGTGCAAATATTTCCTCAAGTTTTGCACTCAAGAAAGAGGTTTGCACCTTGAGAGATTTGATCCCTTAGAGTGCTTCATAGATCCGGAGTTAAGATGGATCTATGTTGTTAGTTTTTGAAGCCAACATATGATAATGCAAATATTGTCTATGCCATGACTCTCACATCTTTACCATACTAAGTTGTAAAAATACCTTTCAACATAATAATAATTAAAAAAAACTGTGAATATGAATATCTATTAACAAATTATAAAAAATAAAATAAAATAAAATAAAAATAAAATAAAATAATGAATATCTAACACTTAAATAGCTCAAATAAAGATAGCCGAAATGATGAGATTCACCAAAGTGTTAACTTATCAACGAGAACATAAAGAAGTAAAAGCAATATTACTACTGTGGACAAGAACCGATAACAAAATCTTCAGCCCAACTCTAGCAATTAGTAATTGCTAACACTCTAGTGTGATTGGAATGAATGAAACAAAAATATCTGAGGAACGGAGTCCATCAGAATTATTTTTTGATTACGTGACTTGAACAAAAGTGATAAACAAAGATGATATATTTCAGGTTTGTAATCATGCATTTGAAAGACGCAATATTTTGAACGACACTACACTAAGAATGGCTGTATAAAAGTCAGTAATAGAGAAATATGAGGGATTCAATTTAAACTGATTTCAATAAAGGATACAGATCTCTGGTTGATGTGAACAATAATACATTAAGTGAATAACATACTTCCGGTACAGTCAGAAATATCAAGAATGTAGTTGTGATATTTGAAGAGAATGGAAATGCCGTTTCGCTTCACACTCAATTTCCTTTACCAGTAATGATTATATAGTGTAATCAAGGATTGGACTACTATAGCATCCCACCTTGTAGACTGTAATCATTTTTGGTTGAGCATCCTACCTTGTAGGCTGTAATCATTTTTGGTTGAAAAAGTTAAAGTATTCCGTATGTCTTTTTACAATTGAATTTTCAAGTTTGTCATGGAAATAGAGTAGAACTTTGGAATTTGTAAACCTAAAATTGAATAGTAGTTGCAATGACAAGACGTTTGTAACTCTGTATTTATTCTCCCAGCTAAGTATGAAATTTTCGTAAATAGAAACAAGAAGCAAAAAACTCAACATGTTTTATGCTTGTTTTATACTTGAGGTTTACGGTTTAGGGCTTAAGGCTTAGGAAATAAAATTCCACAGGGATTCAACGGTTTAATGTATAAGGTTTATAATTAAAGGCTTATAAAATATAACTCCACAGAGATTCAACTTCTAATGGTACATTAACAGCTCTATTAAATGATTTTATCTTCAAATCATAAAAAAAATGCCTCCTCAGTATTGTTAAATCACTTCAGCCTATAAGTAGAAGCAATGGAAACATATAGGAATCATCCTGCGTTGACTCCTCCCGAGGGACCATTTGAAATTTTAAAATAGAATATTCTATCCGAAACTTCAGAAGTAGAAACTTGAATGTAACTAAAGACAATTTTTAATGAACATTAAAAATCTACCAAGGACTAAAAAGGCATCACTAAAATTTTGACATATTTTGTATAAATTCATCACTGTCTATAAGCATTCCCAAGCTTCACTGACTATATCAAAGAAGCTTAATAATACTTAGTTGACACAATTTTTGAGAAATGTTTCTTATAAGAAATATATAAGCAGAAAGAAAGTACCTACCTAATTAGAGGTTTCGGCATCCTGAACTTGTCTCTCCAGTCAGTCAATAATTATCGCACCATTATTTGTAACAAGAAGAGATGAGACACTGAAATTTTCCGAAAGCAAAGATGCAGGCCCAGCAGCTCAAGTCCATGACCAGTTCCACATTGGTTCGCCATTATGTCTTGCCTGCAAGTGCAACTGATGCAATGCATGGCGTTCTATTAATGCTATCAGGTACTGGATGGAAAATGATAAATTTAGTGCCAGCAGGTTTGAAAGATATGTTTGAGGCATTTTGGCCTCTTCAAGACCTCAAAGTTGGAAATCTAAGTGACAAATTTCTAGAAAGCAAACATGTATATTCTGTACAATTGCAATGCCAACAGTCATGCAAGACAAATACCTGGGAAATTATTATCCCTGTATTCAAATCACCAAATAACCACAAGTGTGACTAAATAGATCAGCACAATTAAATAAAACCTCAGCTGAGTAAATATTCATGCAATAATTTAACACCAATAGAGTTCACATAATGACAAACAAATGAAACTCATGCATCAATATCTAATTTAACGCTTGTCAAGTATGACTTCATTCGTCTTTACAGTCTTAACGAGCAAAGCCATGCTATAATACATTAATTTTCATGAAAAGATGTATTGTTGTTGAGTGCGCATTGGATTTTACAAAAAGAAATTTGGATCTCCTGTAAGCTTTCCTACATAGTAATCATTCATTTTACAAAACAATATTACCAAAAGAGCTACAACTTGATGTAAATAAAGATCAGTTTTAACTATAGATATAGACAAGACCATTAAGAAATTCATATAGAGATAAATATGTCGATACATTTATTCAGACAATGTAAAGATCTCTTGCAGAAATCTTCCTTGGTTTGACAAGTTGAATATTGTACAGGGCCCACGCCAAAAGAACATGCAATATAAAATCAAGACCAGGTAATTCCTATCAGTTGGGTTATTCACAAAAAGGAAGACCTCGTGTCTTCCTCCTCCTTAAGAAAAGAATAAATCAATTAGAGATAGTTAATCCTTGTTGATCTCGCCAAATCAGTTGTAACACCTAAAAACCTGTAAGAGAAGCCCATCTTAGCTGCAAAGTAATTACTACCAAAAAGGACTACACATGATAGAGATGGTCACTACCAAAAGCATGACAATATGATTAGCAACTTGATCTCTTCCCTGATTCTTACCAGTTCTGTGTTTTGACCCATCCTTGCACTATTTTATCTAAACCAAAGTCCCAACCAGATACAGGTACATGTTGCTGGATATCCATGATAGTTTTCTGCTTGTGGTCATGGACAGGCACCACTTATGAAGACTCGATTCTCAACACTGTGCCAGCAACAAAAAACATGAAAATATGTTAATGAAACGACCATTCACATAAAAAAGTTAAATTGAAACGAAATCATAGAAAAACATGATCATAAGACAACCCTTACAGAGTTAACTGATCACGATATGTTGAGGTTGCTTTTATCATCCATGGCCGACCACAATCTTGACAATGATTGTTTCTGATACACTCCTATGATGAAAGTTTCTGGCTTCATCTCTGGCATAATTTGCAACAGTGTCATGGAATTATCCACAATTATTTATTGATTTCCATGGGAATTAATTCCTACATTTCTCATTTCTGATAAAATGTCCTTTTCACTTAAAACGTTAGAACTATAGGCCACTGTTCTTGCTTTCTCGGTTAAAAAATGGTTTAGACCGTTAGAAGATTGCAATGTTCTAATTTCTGACCTAATCGTAGAATTTGATTTTAGTTGGGTTGACATCAAATTGCCCTCCTGCAATTGATGAGGACCTTCATGAAGAAAACTAGATACACAAGATGCGTCATTAGAAGCTGCTTCGGTATTAACAGTATCATCGGCAATTATTGCCTCAGGATCAGACTGAGGACAGGCAACAGACTGAAACTGTTGTCTCGCATGCTGAAACATATTCACAGAACAATGTGATAGACCATTGCAAATCAATCCAGGGGGAGCATATGGCAAGGGTCTCTCTATTAATGACCTTATATGTGGACCATTATCGTAAAAACTTGCAGTAGATAAAGATTGGAAAACTGAACCTGCTAGGTTCAAGTCATTGACCTCAGAATATTTCTCTGGAACTGTTGGTTTTTGTTCTCTGTAATCATTGGCCTGCAAAAAATATCCCAAATCTTTTCTTTTTTCAGCCTCAAAAGGTTGGAACATATTTGAATCTTTTCCTGTCCCATCGTCAAAAGATTGAAGTAGATTCTGATCAGAAGCTACGCACCTTTCAAGAGCTTGAAGAAGGTGACTGGGTCCCCTCTGCCCAAACTTTGGTCTGGCATCTACAGGCTTGACGTAATTTGAGTTTAGAAGTCCATCACTGCTCTTGCTCATGCTACTCTCTACTTGATTCACTTGTACACCATCTTTGCTTGACACCATGACATTTTTACCCATTAACCGCAAAATAGGATTTCCAAATATGTGGACTACGCTTGGTTCACGTGAGCAGTTTACATTTTCAAGGGAAAATCTCTGTTGAAAACCTGTTTGCTTTGTTGCATTATCTGAAGCTGAAGAAGAAACCATACTGGGCTCAGTGAATTGATTTCCAGGGTGAACCACAGATTTGTATATTGGCACGTCAGACATATGATTTGGATAACTGGATACCTGTGCTGATGACCCACAAACATCATTTCCAGCAAAGTTTTCATTGATGCCATCTGTAACTCCAAAAGATGGGTTGCGTAAAGGTTGCTTCAGCCTTTTATGTTCCTCTAAAAACCGTGAAGAAATATTACTCCATGACTTGCCAACTCCATTGGGAACGCTGTGAGATTTAGAAGAGGTTGTGTTCAAGAGAGAACCATGTATAACCTCCCCTGCTGTATTTATTTCTCCTGAATTCACTGAAAGAAGCGAAGGCACAATAACTTGAGGCTTTTCCACTGAATCCAAGCTCATTCTCTTACCAAAAGAGTAGTGCCCATTTCCAACAGCTTGAGGGTCCTGCAGTAACATGGCTCTTTCCTGAAATAAGCTTCCTTGTGATGTCAGAGGGAGACCTACAGAGGTAGCACAGGAAGATGTCTGGATGGAATGAACAAATATAGGTCTTTGCAAAAATCCAGAACTTTGAGGCATTGAAAGAGGCCCCTCATTTAAGTTTCTTAAACTTGGCATTGAAACTTCTTCATTTTCAGCTCTCATTTCAGATGATATGACAGGTTTGTCAGCAGAATAAGTATCATTAGATATTAAAGTAACTCTGATACCATCTGTGTTCAAGGCATTAATTTCATTTGAAATTGTAGGTGCCTCGGGGGTTTTGAAGTGATGAACAGTAGAGTGGCTCTCAAAAGACTTGGACGCCGTTGAACAAATATTAGTTTTATCTGTGATATGGTCTGTTGAATCTGATCCAGGATTCATACTAAATGGCTTCAATGTTGCAGCAGCACCATTCTCAGAATCAGCACAGGATATGTCCATTTGCATAGATAAGTTGTGCCTCTGATTTTCTAAAGGTATGGATGATACTCTCTCACTTAATGCATTCTTCACGGAAATAGGTTGTGCTTGTGAATTGCTTTGAGACCCAAATCTTTTTCCCAGACAATCATCTGCATATATATCTGCATGTTCTCCTGAAAAACATGGATTTAATTCATATTTAATAGCTCCACAGAATTCAGTTGAACATTTATTTTGGCCAAGTGATTGATTGACAATAACATCGTTGCCTATACCTTCAATTACAGCATCTTGTTGATCTAATGTTTGGTTACTCAGAGATTCTAATGAACGTGAGGCAGCACCTATCAAATCAACAGTTGTATCTTTAAGCATGCAATGTTGCATATTTTCATCAATAGCAACTGCTCCACCTGCACAGGACATCTGTGAAGCTTCACAAATAGTGGAAACTGTGGAATCAAGCTGAGCTTGAATTTCATTTGGCATTTCAGCTCCGTCAGTCTTTGAAGAGGTTCCTAAACGGTTTGGCACATATTCACTGGCTGACATTGCTACTGACTGTAAATCAGGGCTTGCCCTTGGTTCCCCATCCAGAGAAGAGATTTCTGTTGCACAAAACTGTTGAGCTTTAAAGGTCACGCAATCCCCAAGCTTTATGCTATAAGCTCGATTGCTGGTGGATCCAGCATCATAAATAAACTCGTGAGGTTCCCTGCTAGAATCGGGATTATGAGCTGTCTTCCAAACATCATCCTTAGTATCATCTTCAACGTTCATTGACTCATGCATTATATGTGCAACTTTTTTCATTTTCTGTGAACTAAGGTGACCTTTAAAATGTCTCAGTCGTTTCAGTTCCATATTGGAAAACCCCAAGCCAGACCTTTTCAAAGATAATCCTGCAGCTGATTGTGTTGATTTTGATAGTTTTAAGGTCTTCAGATTTGAGAAACGTCTTTCTTGTGAAAAGTGCTCTTTTGATTTTATCCTTCTATCGTGACTGTGCACTGATGATTGTGTTACATGTACAGATGAACCTGCCTTATTCTCCAAAAGCTTTGACGCTGCAACACTCCCAGATTTTTGAGAAATTAATGTTTTATCGACAGACAGTTGATCTGGGTCAGATGGATCCTGTCGTACTTTCTCAATTGAACTCTGATACAAAAAACTTACCTCTTGCTCATCTTGGCCCTTTTCTGAGGTAGGTGACTTTCTCAGGCTGACTGATGATTGGCCTCTTGTATCTGTGCATGCTGCCATCTTTTGGAAATTCAAGCTTGACAAGTTCTTCATCCTTTTGGAAGTATAAAACTCCTCAACTTCCACAGATGGAGTACAATTAATTGCCTGAACTTTTGTTGTCTGTTTTGCTCTTCTTTTTGATGGAATAATAAAAGGCGAGTCATGTTCCTTATCAGATAAATGAGATACAGATCTTCGAAGTGACTCCTTCGATTCAACAACAGGTCCTTGAGAAAGTGTTAACCCCTCTAAATGACTCTTATCCTTGAGTTCCAACATATCCATTGGCACACCATGTTGCTCATTGCAATGCCGTTGTCCAATTCCTGCTGAACTCAATCTGACCAGCTTCTGCTTGAATTTCCTTGTTCTCAAACTTCCCTGTTTCTTTAAGCAAGTCCATGCAGATGCATTCACAGAACTTGGGAGTTTCTCTTCCACTGCAGTTTCATGTGAATGAATTCGAGACTTATGCTGGGGTATGCATTCATTTAGGCGATTAGCTGGTGAAGCTTTTGGAACCTGAAAAGACAAAAACTAACATCATTTTAAATAAAATTAACTATCATATCATATACATTTACAGAACAAATGTTTTGGTGCCCACAATTTGCACAAATAAATGAAACAGTGACTTTTCAAAAGGGATAGGCTCCTTAAAACATTTGCATGATTGTAACTAAGACGCTGAGATTGGGATTAAAGGGAATGTAAAACCAGCAATGATGATACATGCTAGCGAACAGCCTTATTTCAATTCTACAATTTGTCGACATAAAATTATAAAGGCTGGAAATCAAATAGCATACCTTAACCTTTATGAGAGTATGAGAATGAGAACTTTGGCTTGCTCCTGTGAAATCATCCAAACTGGACCGTTTGTTTTTCCTCATGCCGTGTGGTTGATCAAGCTTGACCTCAAAAGGTGGGCATTCCTTCTGCTTTTCCTTCTGTACTAATGGTGGGCATTCATTTTGCTTTTCCTTCTGCAAAAGAGGCTGGCATTCCATTTTCATGTGCTGGGAATTCTCACGGTTACTTTCCTTCGGATCTATATAGCTAATATATTTTTTGGCCACTCGGTAAAGAGATGTCCGAGGTTGCCTCCTTATATCACTGTCATTCCATTTAAAACTATCCAAGTCTAAGGGATTACCATCATCTAAGGCCAACTGTTCTGCAGTACTGTGCTCCAAATCCTCCAGTGTGCGAGTAGGAGCGACAGCACATATATCTGCCATTGAACGCTTCTTCCTTGCCTTCATTTTATGTTTTGTAAACTTGGAACTTACAGTTTTCTCGTTATTTGGTTTGACAGCAAGACAGTGGTCCATGTGGGCATTTAATGCCGTGTTAGAAGTTGAGGAAAATGTTCTGCAGACTGGGCAGACATTTATCAACATGCCGCCATCTGGTATGACGCTTCCGGAATTCGTAAAATCTTCAGTTCTTCCAGGTTCTGGTTTGCCTTGCTCGACGCTGTGCTCCCGCTTTCTGACTTCTTTCTGACCATGGTTTATTTCCTCCTGAGATTTTGTTTCAGATGTTGTTAACATCTTGTTTACTTGTTTATTGCATAGGGGGAATCCAGTTTTTACATCCAACGAAATCTCAGATGGTGGAACTCGCTTTCGCCGTTGTTTAAATGATATTTCTGAATTAGCGCGCTTAACCCTGAATTGCCCGTCTTTTTGTTGAGAAGGCCGATGAGTCTCGGTCTCGGAATCCTTGTATTCAGTCTTACCTGCAGTTTTGGGTTCCCCATCTCCCTCGTCTCCTGTAGACACGATTGGCCTCGCCCTTTGCCCTTGCTTGTCTTCTCCCGTGAATTCCTCAACTTCTTCTTCTTTGTTTATGGTAACATCGCATCCATTTCCATTCCGTATTACCTTTGCATCTTCCCTGCATGTTGTACCAGAAGCTTGGCCTTCTAAAGATACAGGTAGGCACTGCCATGGTTTCTCGCTTGTAATCCTTCCATTATTTATAAGGTCCGACTTTTTCCTTTCACCATCTTCATTTTCATGTAGAGCAAAATCATTGTCATGGCCATGTTTTGTATCGTTGTTAAAGTTACCTGAGATATCTTCAGAGCTGAGATTCTCTCTTTCTGTATCCTTCCCATAGCCCCGAGCTTCGAACTTGACTTCCTCGTCAATCACATCTCTAACCGAATGAACAGGTTCCAAAGGTGGCAACAATGGCTTTCTACCATTTTCCAGGCAAATTTGCAGATACTTCCGTGAGAACGGCCAGTTCTTTCCGATATCATTTGATCGAAGCATCGAAACGTAGCCTCTGCGGCAAACAACCAAGCATATTGTTAACCGCACAAATATCCAAACAATAATTATATCTACTCAATTAATATCACATGGAGGTAACTTTTAAGTCTACGGTTCCTAAGATCTCATCCTGTGATTGTCGCTGCTAGAAGAATGTAAATCTAGCACAGCATGGACACATGATTTCTAGGATGGCCACAGACGATTCTCTAAAGATCTTCTCACAATATCTCGAACTGTAACAGACTGCTCTCAAGATCTTCTAACTCGATATTCTCAACATCTTCTTACTCAGTACTAGGTCCAGCTAGAACTAAAATCAATCATTTCTTAAAGGATATAAAAGATCTATGTGGAGGCCAGATTTTATAATCATACAAGCTGAGAATTTAAACTCTATTTAAGCTCATATAAGGTACAGTACATTCTCTTTAGTAGTAAAAGCTATTCTAAAAGGCGACAAAGTAAAATTCTGATGGAGCTTACAGCATGTAGCTGTATCGAGTTTGAATTCATGTAGCTGTATACAGTTTGAAATCTTATAGTTTGGCAAAAATTATTCTTAGCAAGGCCAGACACAAGCACAGGAACTAATACAGTATACATGCATCAATATTAGTCGAGAGCTGACATAAGGAAAGCACTGTCATTAGTTCTCCCAACACGGCACAATTCATAAACGACATCCTCATATTCGGCTAACGTAATTTAAAAGACACGAACAAGATAGAAGGATAGCAACTTATTAACAGCAAAGATTTTTAATATCAAAACATAACTTTGTTTGCTGAATGAATACAGTACAAGATCTTCGGTTCTGAAGACATGGGTTTCAGGTCAATAACAGCTAGTTTTGTCTTTTGAAACAACTTTCGTTTAAAGAATGGAGTCTGAAAACATGGGTTTCTGAATGAGCAGCTTCTTTGATCATATAAATATGGTGCTTCGACTGGATCAAGATCTAATACCGTGATATTTCTAGAACCGGTCGAATTCAAGACGGACAGGCCCAGTTAGTCATACAACGAATGTCAACGCATGGATATTATCAGAAGAATATGATCTCTATACCTTATGGAAAATTTCTGCGAGCTCGCATCCACGGAAGTGTTAAATTCTGGGTAGAGCTGAACATCTGTTACGACATTATCAGCACCAGTGCCGACCAAAACGGCATCGGCGAGACCTGAGTCAAACCCGGCTCCTAAATCCAGGCCCGCTAATTTCTGCAAAGACGCCGCCATAGTTGGATCCGAAGTGACCGCCTTTCCAACGACCATATCACATACGGACTCCTTACATAACCTCCATTCTCAGGTTCAGTGTAGCGCCATGTACAGCGATGGAAATGAAACAAAACAAAAGCTTCACAGGTAAGCACCGTATTAAAATCGTCTGTACTCCTTACTAGTAGGTCGCAGGTTCAACCCATGCCGCTATTTGCTGCATATCACAATATAATAGCGGGTATCTCATCAGCTGCCGCGAACGCCATGGAACGCAATGGACCTTCAGAATATCTATAATAACTTCATCATGACATATCCTGAACATCTGCAATTGAGTTAACTACTCATAATTGACGCTCGGAAGCCTGGACAAGCTGCCGTCAATTCTTCTTTCTCCAGCCTCGTTTCCACGACCTGCAGAAAACAAAAGAATACTGCAGCTTAAAATAAGATATCCATGATTCAGAAAGAACAACATTTTCAGGATCCTGTAAACTAAAATCATTAGATATTACGCTCAGACTAGAGAAGGGACACAGATCGAGTCTCGCAACGAGTATCGTTCGCTGCTAATCGACCCCGTGAAATGATAATGATATGCTTACGTCCTCCAAGGATCTGATGAGCCAAAATAGAAAAATAAGATTTTTTTTGCTTCCGATAAGAATGAAATATGCACATACGATAGCCCCGTCCTGTCAAGTCCCGTCTGGTTATTCCAGCGTTAACCGGCTGGATCTCCTCGCGAGGGTTTTATGAGTTCTATCATGGCGGGAACCTCACACGACAAAGCAAAGCAAAAAAAACACCGCAATCTATTCTTCTTAGCAGCCGAATCTCAACAAGATGGTCCTGCCGAGCCCCGTTATTCCACTAAGCCTTTGTTGCCGCTCCGTATTCTCCTCCTGTTGGAATAATAATAACGGAGACAAAATCTTTATCATCGTCGTCGTCGTCACGCTATCCAGTCTATCTATCTATCTACCGCCCGGTCACGCGTTCGATTCTCCTCCTCAAACTTCAACGCTCGCTTTCCAGATCCGCTGCAAACAGTACTACCTCCTCCCAGCCCGGTTTAGCAACAGCTACAGCAAAAAGCTTCCGCTTCTGGGTTCGATTCTTGACCCAAACCCTGGGCTCCGAATTCCGAGCAGCCCCGTGGAAACCCGCGAGGGTTTTCAAGAACCGAATCCACCGGTCTAGATCTCCAGGGACTCGAATCGGGGACATATGGACAATGCCCAGAAATGCAACACGGATATATTGCTACTTGCAAAGCAAGATTCGCCGCCGAAACTCTCCATTCACAGAAATCCAATCGAAACCCGGGAGCTCTCATCATCGCCCACACGCCATGACCATCCGAAACACAAACACAAACATTATCTTAACCTCACCTCATCTCCATGAAACCATCAGAATCAACGCGCGCTCTCTCTGCCTGCCTCCCATTCATTATTCCTTCGTCCTCGCTATTTATTTCGGCTCCCCCACTCATTCAACTCCACACGGTAACGTACACAGCATTTTGTCACATTTAACAAATATAATATACAATCGACATTTAACCAATATAATATATATAATCGAAGCGCGACATACAGTTCGGCGTAAAGTTTTACGCACACTTTACCTTTTTCACTGCGTTGATTTTTGGAATCCCTTGGTAAAAAAATGGGAAACGCGAGGGTAAACCCCCGCCCTCTCCACACGCTTCAACGCATGGCCTCAGTTTTTCTCTCTCGTCTCTTTCATCCGCCTTTCACGGTTATTGTTTTTTGTTATTTTTCCTCCTTTGTCGTCTCCGTCTTTACACGACTCGGTATTTTTTTCTCCCTTTGTGATGATGATCTCGCTGTGCATTTTTTGAAGGCATACATAAATGTACGTGTCCTTTACTCACACATAGGGAATCCCTTAGCCTTTTCGGGGTTGGCTTAATAAGCACCCCTGCCCCTCGAATCAAAACCCACTCTACGGACCAAAATATTCTTCCCGGCACCTTAAACAATAGTATAAATCCAAATAACAGTATATATACTCTTATCCACATTTAAATGATAATTGATATTAATCTTTATTGGGTAAAGTTTTAATGACTACCATTAATCTAATTTATTTCTATATTTTAATCTATATTTTGTTATTTAAATAGTAATTGATATATATTGATTTTTAGTGAATTAAAATATTTTCATATGTACTTAAAAATAATATTATAATTAAAGTTAATTTAAACAAAATATATTTTATTAAATAAATATATAGAAAAAGGAAATATTAATATTTTGATAAAAATAATCACCATCTTTTTTATATCAAATAATGATCAATTTGTTTATTATAAATGATATTATTCTTTGCATTAATGTAAATAGTATTATTCTTTTGATTAAAAACATTTTGACAAGGAAATTGGAGTTTCTAAAGACTTGTGAAAATTATAAAATGTGACAAATAAGATTGAGGGTAAGATGAATCTAGACAAATTCCTCATTTATTTAGCATTGTCACCTTTTTATATTGTTATGTTAAAGTTTTTCCCATTTGATGTTATGTTTTTGCTTGACAA
>APFE031128480.1:0-18427 GCA_000404065.3 Pinus taeda
GTTGGACAAGAAGATTCACAAGTTTGTGACACAGGAAAACAGAACTCCGTAGGTATGCGCGAAAAGGTTGTTGGATCACTATGTGTATGTAGAAATCCACAAGATCTTCTTTGCATCCTTTCCTTCTGAACTGTATGAGTGGATTGCGAGGTTAGCAGCTAGCCAGGGAATGTGTAAGCTCGACCAACTGATAGTGTGAACTCCAAAATTAGTGCATAGACTAGAGGCATCAGAAGATAAGATCGCACGAGCTATGGACCATCGGCTCGACCGGATAATAGGGGGATTTATCACTGAGTTTGTGGTAGATATGACCCTGTGCTACAATGAAGCAGAATGAATTTTTCTCAAGGGACCGTGAGGTAAGTACATTAAATCCTTGAATATCTGGATTAAGATGTTGTTATGTGAAAAGTGGGTTATGTGAATACATTAATGTTTGGAACGACGCGGAGTGGAAATATCTACAAAGGTAGCGAGGAATTAGGAAACAGTCCCTTAGTTTCACCTTCACGAGAGAGTGAGGAAGAGCTTGCTCAGGTCTCTCTGAGAAGTGCGGTCAGTTTGATAAGGCAACACATTCCGCAGTTACCACCTCCGCCCACGCCACCACCCACTTCACCTCCTCCACCTCCATCTCCACCCACTCCACCTCCACCAACCTCGCAATTCAGCATGGTGAGCGTGATCAAGCTACCCTTATTTAGAGGAGCAGGGAATGAAGATTTGGACCAGTTCTGGTTTGTGGTAAGAGTAGTGTGGGAAGCGCAAGGGGTCACAAATGAAAACATTAAGAAGGATACATTGGTGAGCGCACGGTAGGATCTCACATTAATAGAGTATATTAAGCACTCTAATGATCACCAAAGTGCAGGAATAGCAGAGATCCAGAATGCATTGAATAGAGTATTTAGCTGGCCGAAATCAGAGGCACAGTAAATCATCGGGCTTAAAGAGATCACGATCCTTCCAGGCAAGACCCCCTGGGATCTGGATCATTGACTGAAGAGTATGATCCACGAAGCTAATATGATGCTCATCGATGCATAGCATCACACATGGTTTGTGGCATCTCTAATACCGCACCTGAGGATGGCGCTGTCGCAATAGAAAATTTCTACCCAGACCGAAGCGTTGGAAATGACGATGAGGTTGCATGAGACACTGATACAGGATCCGAGGCTGGGAGTTCAACAAATATACGCACAACTATAGAATCTCTACCTGGAAATGTAGAGCTTGAAGCAAGATAGGGCACCGTGGCCAAAGGCGTGCGAGGAAATATGGTGCATAAAATGTAAAGGCCAGGGCTATGACAAGGACCACTGTCTAATATTCGCAAACTACTTGGCAAGAGGGGGGCCAGTACCATTGAGATCGGAGGCATAGGTAGGGTCAAGTGCAATATACATGTTATGGTGTGCGATCTGTCAGATAGGAGGAAAACACATGATGGATAATTGTAATTTGTTGCAGCAGTATACATCGGCACCCCAACAACTATTTTGTAACTTCTGTAGGTCGATGGGCCACGACAAGTGTAGTTGTCACAACTACAAGTTAATGATGGATTGGACCTTAGCCTATAGGATGAATATAGAAACATAAGCCCTCGACCCAGCTGTGGGGATGGCACGCACTAGATTTCAGGGGCGAGGTTGAGGATGAGGAGGAATGGGACCAAGAAGGGGCTGCGAACATTTAATTTGCTACAATTGCAGGGGACCAGGGCACTAAGCCCACGATTGTACCAACCCGATGAGAATATTGTGTTCATACTGTGCTCAGTTTGATCATGAAATTATAGATTGTACTACGTTGATTTCACAGATGCATGAGAAAGGGGTACTCTAGCCTCCTCCGACTCAGAATATCCAAATAATGAGGTCTGAACCGTGCGAACAAGACCCAAATGTGAACATGATGCTCAGAAGTGGTACAACCACAAGGGAGGATAAGGGGAAGCAACCCAAAGAAGATACATGGGTTTGCAAGTCTCCTACAAAGGAACCTGAGTTTAACTTAGAATGCGCAAAGGAGACATTCATGGAAGATAAGAAGAGCTTTGCAGAGGCCTCTACTTTAGGTAGTAAGGATCAACCAGAGCCAGAGATGGATCCTTCTATGCTCACAACCTTTTTGGAGACATCCATGAAATTGCTACGCAACAATAAGGCAGTTAAGGGACTACAGAAGTTGATCACCAGGTGCATAGGGTTAGGGGAATCGCGCATAGTCCAGAAACTGGGAAAGCATGCATTGTGCACCAGGAGGGAAATGAGTTTGACGACATAGATTGGGAAGTATGAAATGGATCAGGTAATCCTAGACCTGGGTTCTGACGCGAATGTATTACTAAAGCAGACATGAGAATGCATGGACAGGCCTGTGTTATAGTGGTCGCCTATTCAATTATGAATGGTGAACCAACAGAAGCTTTTGCCCATGGGGAGGTTGCAAGGGGTAACAGTTGATATCGAAGGTGCGAGCACACAAATGGACTTTGAGGTAATAGAGATTGTCGATGACAGTAATCCTTATCCCGCATTGTTAGGAATAGACTGGGCCACTAATATGAATGGAGTCATCAACCTGAAGAAGCGGAAGATGATATTCGAGAAAAAGTCCCTACGTGTAGTAGTCTCGCTAGACCCAGCCGAAGTAGCGCGCTACACTAAACCAGTGTGTGATGATGAAAGTGACGATGAGCTAGATTTTATTTACCAGATAACGATGCAAGACTAGGATCAGGTGAACCTGACTGCAGATGGGAGAATCTCATGGGAACGTGACAGTTTGAGCACTTTGGATTCAAACAAAGAAGTAGAACGTTGGTAGAATCGGTTACATGAAGTGACAACGATGAATTGCAACATGATGATTAGATCACTATGTTGTGTGATCACAGAGGCAAGGGAATTGCCAACATATGATGGAGTAACAGCGGTGGATGGATTTCTGCACAAATTTGAAAGTGTAGTACCGAAACAAAAGCAGTACGGTGCATTCGAATGGGTGCTGCACACAACACCCGCATGATGGTGGAGTACCCATCAAGAGACCATTGTAAATTGGTGCGAGTGTAGGACGTGAATGTGATTATGATTTGGAATCCCCCAATGGTGAATGAGAGCCAGGCAACTAGGATGAAGTAGCTTCCATGCCCACCTATGTCGATTGGTGCAAACGAGTGTTGTGCAAGCACACCCTAGACTAACAATCGAAAATCGGAACCAGACGCAATGGAAGGAAAAGTGATGCGCCACACAGAGGTTCCACATAGAAGCATTCCATAAGGTATGCAGAATCCTGAATAGGGTTTACCAAGAGGGAAGGACTGATTAGGACATGTGCGTACTAGCAGCCCGATGGGTCTATAGGGCCATGCACAAGAACCTAAGTGGGGAAATGATCTCAAAGACGACGAGCAAAGTCAGGCCCATAGTTTTGGAAAATATTCCTCTCGCCATAACTCCCACAGTTGGGAAAATACATGAGGACCCAGGTAAAGGAATTATGTAGTTACAAGAAGCCATTCAGCAAGGGATCTTGAAACTCCACGAACTCAAAGAAGATTAGGTACGGTTGAGAAAGAAAAGCATAATGTTGGATGAAGAAATCAGTAAATTGGAAACTAAAGTCACGCAAGCATGTTGCACCGAGAAACTAAGCATGGCAAGGTAAATCCAGCCATACTACTACATTAAAAGAATTTGTGACGCTGCTACCATGGCTACAACCACACCTTATCAGATAAAGTAACTAGGGGAGTGCACCGCATGAGGAAGAATGTGAGGCACTGACTGGCATGAGGGTAACTAAGGAGGGCCTGCAGACGAGGTTGGAAGGTGATTTGAATCCTCATGCCGGTGGTGCGACCACGTGACTATACATAGGAAGCACAGTCTCAGCACTCCAAGTAGTTGAAAGAGAGCGCAGGGCCATAAAAGAGACTGTATGGGCACTGCGGGACAAGGAGGTTGCGCGCAAGATCAGTATGACAGACAAGTGGTGTCTGTGCACAAGGGGCTGTGCTGCCATGCGGGTAGGTTGGGAAGTGACCATTGGAGTCACTGTTCATGACAAGATGTCCAATTTAAGGCAACGAGGAGTGGGTGGTGGACAATTAAGATACGAATTCAAAACTAGATTTGGGGCTAATTGCCGTCAATCTCACATTAATGAGTCAAATAAGGGGGGAATAGTCGAATTTCAATTCAAAAATGCCTATAAATAATAAGTGGCACTCCACTAAACAACCCTTGGCATTTTGAGAATTCAATTGTTGTGCTACCAATTGGGTATGGACCTGACGAATTTGGAGGCTGTGAGAGCAAGTTTAGTGTTTGAAACATTGCCAAAGGAGACACAAGATTTCCTGATTAGAATGATGTCAACAACTAAGGGACCCATGCAAAGCTCTATGCCACAAGTGGGGGATGCACCAGAAATCCCTAAATCGCACCGAACGCTGAGGCCCAAAAAGGATCCATAAGCGGTAGGACCATCCATATGTCTCCGCAAAATCCACGATTCAGTAAACTGTCTATGGAAGATAAGGTCAAGATGGTTAATATTGAGACATATGATGAGGACGAGGATCTTTGGGTCTTTGCAGAAGAGATTGAACCAGATGAAGAAATGGAGGAAGGCATTCAGCCAGTGAGCCCTGAAACAAAACTGCCCAAATATGTCCCCCCACAGAAAGGGAAAGCAAAAGTACCCAAGGATGTGGATACTGTTAAGAGCGTACTTGAAACCCCACTCCTCCCAAATGGAATTCTATTTGAGGGTTCAGTCCTGGGCAACGTGCCCATGATGAAATTTGAATATTGGGACCTCAGGGATAGTGCAAAGTTCCCACAATTGGAGACTAGCCAACTTCTGAAACAAAGCAAGGAGGGGTCAGTTCCAATGGTATAACCATGGAAATGGTTGTGGGGGTGGAGGCGGCTAAGCTACTCCACCTACTATGGATTCCACACTTTCAGCGGGAACCAATCATGATATTCATCATCTAGAAACTACTTTCCCTAGTGCATGATGGGTACTTGTGGCTGGAGGAGCTGATTCCCATCACGACAATGCTTATTCATAGGATTTTTCAACTTCCATGTACGGACAAGGACCCCGCAGAAATAGCTGGCCAAAGAAGAGACTTGGCACTCACAGAGGCCATGATGAAGAAATACAATTTGGAGAAGAAGTAAAGGGGCTATGTCATTACTAGCATTTAAGGCAAAGGGGTGCACATAGCAACCCAGCTGCTGGAAGGAAAAGTGATGAGAAAATGTCGCGGCAACGAGGTACCAGCAACGGTCATCGCGTTGGCTGAGCAATGCGCCGAGGGGGTATAGTTCAACTGGGTGCAGTTCCTCTGTGAGGATTTCTTGACGAACTGCAAGGAGGCCCAAGAGCAGCGTAAGACCTTCCATTACGCGTGGTTGCTCGTATCCATCTTGTTGGTTGTAGGGGAATTGCTAGATGACAGTCAGTTTCCTCCTCTTGATCAAGACTTGCCAGAGGCAGCAAAGTATGCGGTGCTATGGAAAACAAGGGATGCCACATAGATCCGCAAGACCAAGATATTTTGGATAATCATGGAGGCGAGCATACGGATGTGGATCAACAAACGACCACTCCTATCCCCCATGGTATACACCAATCTACAGAGTTTTGCAGACTTTAAGATAGATATGCACAATGTGTATATCAAGGCGTGGAAGGATCTGGAGCATAAATGGACCAAACTCCCCTTCATCATGATTGATGACGTTGTTTTTGCAGTGCTCGATGCATGGCCACCTGAGTGGTGCACCTAGGATCTGAAAGCATTCAATGAGACGGGGATTCAAAGATAGAAGGATGCTGCCAAGCTGCTGGCACAACAAAAGTGGAATGAGTAGTTCGGCGAGGAGGTAAGGGCTTCCCGCGAGGCAGCGAAGGCCACCGTGGAGTAGACCAAGGTCGTGGACAAAGAAACAATAGCACCGAAAACTGGGGCAACCATGACATAGGAGGGAAGAGGCCCATATTTGACCACAGGATAGGGGATAGATGACACGGTAGAAGGCGCGGACTTGAACACGACATTAACATAACTGAAACGGCTACACAATACTAAATGAATAGGGCCATGAAAGAAGACCAAGATGTCCAAACTAGATGGGGAGCCTATTACACTGACAGAGGGTGATTTATATGACATTGACGACACAGTTTGTGAGGTCACTAGGGAAGCGCTCTAGGAAGCAATGGTAGAGTAGCAAAATGTGTTGGGGGGCCTGAGGGCACAACTTTAGGGACTTCAGGTGCGGCCCCCATAAGAATGAATGATAGTCACCTACAGTGCCGCGGGAACATTAGCAACAGAGCAGTTATTGCGAGCCAGAATGGCTAACATTGTCATGCTACCAGAAGGAGCACTAATAGCAGACAACATGGAGGATAGAGCCACAGTAGGATGGATCACGGGACTCGACCTAAACTTGGCTGCCCTTACGTAAGATATTTTATACCAGCTATAGGATGGAGTGATAGCAGAACTCTGCGCTAGGGAAGGATGTGCAATAGAAATGCTAAGTAAACAACGAATCAAAATTGAGTAGCTTAGCCTACAACGTGATGAAGCGGTGGTGCAGAACCAATAGTTGGAGTAGATCATAGAGGAAGCATGTCGCCGCGTCCCAGAACTATAAATTGTGACAGATCTACCCATAGGAACGCGGATCCACAAATTGGCCAGTGGATTCTGCGAGGAAAAGGAGGAAGCTACGAGGATCCAGTTGGATCTCAACCTGCAAATTGTTGACCTACAATTAAAGGCACAGCTCTCCACGCCACTCGAAGTTCAAGAACAGTGCGCTGGCAATATCAGAAAAGGGCTAGAAGAAATTGAACAAGTAAAGCAAAGCTGCACCACTTTGTTGGAAGAATCCTTTGGGGTCCTCACAACCTTACAGGAGGACCCCACCATACAATGGTTGGAAACAGAGGCATGGGAGCTTCAAATGCAATATGATAGTGTGTGCAGGATGGCACAGACAATGATCCAAACTCAGTGGCTCATGAGGCTACAACAGGAAAAGGCATTAAAGGAGAAAGTGGATGCAGTGCGCCAAAAAGAGGCAGAGCGGATTGAGCAGATGGCAGAGTAGTGCGCTGCAGATCTTCATGTAGCAAAAGCAAAATTGGACAAACTTCATGCAAAGATCACCACACCAGCAGAGTGACTCGAGGACGAGTCACGATGATTGTGTTGTGGGCCTCTTGGGCAACGGATCCCCCCATAGCATGTTTTTCGGGCTTGAAGCCTAAATTTTAGTTAAGTGTAATGTAAATACCTCGCAAAATGCAGGCGCGGAGTGCAAGAGTCTAGGATTGTTTGTCCTAAGATAATGTAATTTAATGTAAAGTGTGTCAGCCTACCAATGGTCTGTAGACCATGGGATTGTATAAATAGGGTGAGGATCCAAGTGTAAAGTCAGTCTTAGTTTTTAGAAATAACAAATAGATGCGAAGGCATGGTTAAAAGTTAGAAGTAGATTTGAAGGTATCGGGTCATAGTGATAGGTAGAGGCTCTGCAGTTGAGTGCGCAGAGGCCTAGTAGAGTCCACAGCTAAGTACATGGACCCTTGCAGCTGAGTGTGCAGGGCAGAGTTTGGATTGTACTTGGATAGAGAATTAATAAAAGATAAGTTGATTATGAAATATTGTGTGTCTATGCTTCAGTTATATTTATGCATCTCTTTACATTTTTATGATTTTGTGCACTTGTTATGAATATTGAATGATTAATGAGAATATTGGGCCCACACAATTAAGTTAAGGTCCATGATAATATCACAGTAAGGATAAAGGATATAGACATCACCTCTTTACACACTTTACAGAGCTATGCAGAAGCAGTTGCACAGGTTGCGAAGGACAGATGGTTTCATGAAGAAGCGCAAGCGCGCAGGTTCGGTTCACGAACTTCCTAGATTTCATCAAGACATCCCTAGGGTGTGGAAACCTAGTTCCAACACCCTCCCATACTACCTCAAGTGAGATCTCAGTTCGCACACCACGGATTTTTGTTGAAAGGACCGCTAGTTTCGGGATTTGTTTGGCTAAATCACTTCTGAACCTGAGTCAAGCCCCAACAAGCCAATACTTTTTGCTACACCTCCATGCCTAGAAAGTAGTGCATAAGGCCCATGTCCTTCATCTCAAACTCTCTTGCAAGTTCCTCCTTGCAAGATTGTATCAGCTAATCATCACCTGTCAAAATCAAATCATCGACATAAAGAACAATGATCAATGGTTTACCTTCTACCATGATGTGGTAAAGGTTCACATCTACTTCACTCTTGGTGAAGCCCAAACCGATGAAATAGTTGTCGATCCTGGTGTACCAAGCATGGGGTGCTTGCTTCAGCCCATATAGAGCCCTCTTGAGTTTGCATACATGTGACTCACGATTGAAGGTTTTGAAACTTTCTGGATGCTCAATGTACACCTCCTCCTTAATCTTCCCATTGAGGAATTTTGTCTTTACATCCATCTGGTGGATCTTCCACCCCATCTGAGATGATAGTGCCAATATCGATCTAATTGATGAGTATCTTGCTATGGGAGCAAAAGTATCATCGTATTCAATCCCTTTGACCCGTGAGAAACCCTGGGCAACAAACCTTGCCTTATGTTTCTCAACACTACCATCAACTACCTGCTTTTCCTTGTAAAGCCATCTGGAACTCACCATTGACTTGCCCTGAGGCCTTGGGACAACATCCCACACACTATTCCGAATGATAGAGTCGTACTCCTATACCATTGCATCAACTCAGACTAGTTGTTACATTGCCTACTCGAATCAAGGTTCGGTATCTACACACTCCCCAACCAAGGCCATGTACCCAGTGTACCACTCGAGTGACCTCCTCTATCTGCGCTGAGAAAATGGTTATCCCTGTTGGGCTAATTTATTAACACAAATTAACATAAATATTCATTATCAATATGGGTTTGTAAAACTTGGAGGCAAGTCCATAGTATATGGATATCAGATGTAGCCAAGCTTAGAAGATAAAATTTGAAGAGTTAAGTAAGTACATATTACAAATATAAACCTATTTTAACAATTTCTAATTCACTTATGTAATATGTGAGGGATGAGGCTCCTAACTTAGGAGAACCAGGTTGTCCTTCCCTACAATACTACTTTCATGAAGATAAATCCAAATCACTAATTAACAATGGTTTATGATGCAGAAGATGTAAAAGAAGAGGCTCCTAACCAAGGAGGACCAAATTGTACTTCTTCAAAATTCTACTCTATCATAATCACCATTGCTTCAAACCAAAAATGCATAAATAACATCAAATAAGAAAAGGAGAATGAAATATAGTTTTACCTCAAGATCAAATAGAAGGGGAATTTAACTTAAATTCCTATGTGTCCCTTCATATGTAGATTAGAATTAAACCAATATCCATTCAACAATCATCACACATTAATTCAAATAAGCAAATCTGAAACAAAACAAGTAAACAAATCTAAAGAAACTAGTTCATGAAAATTACGCTAGTTTAACCATGAAGTGTACTTAGCTTGGAGTGGGGGCCCTCGATCCTTACCTTGAACACTTGAGGCTACTATAAAATGCTGAAAATTCAAGCACTCATCCACACTAATGAACATAAAAATGAAATTATAACAAGTTCTTCTAATTAATCTCCAATATTTAAATGTCTCGGCATAAAGTTATATAAAAATTACATACATAAGCCTTCAAAGCTTTGGCTTAAATAGAAGATCATGAAACAAACTGATCTAAAGTCTCTCTAACAACTATATCTATTCATATCCATCTATCCAAGTTGAATTCATTCAATCCATCGCTAAAAATATGGACAATCGCATGAAATCATAAAGCTGCCCTATTTCCTAGGGATTTTTTGGGTGACTAGTCATGTTTGACCAGCCTTGACTAGGCCTAATAAATCTTGTTTTGGCCGAATCAAGTGGAATTAGTTTAGTCCTAGTTCCAAAAATTTCCATTCATGCATCCAATTTGAGCCCAAGTGTCTTGCAAATATTTCATCCACATAGCCATTACGAGAATTTCTGATTCTGTCCAAAAATACTCTTAAAACCCAATTTTTGCAAAAGTATCTAAAAATTGAAAAAAATAATTTATTTTCTTGAATATGCATAATAAGGTCAAAATGAGGTGTATTTGGATGGTATATGGTGGAAAATGATGGAAATTAGGTGGATTTTAATAAGCAAAATTTGATAAAAAACGAGGGCCAACAGTCCAACATTCTCCCGTGCATCCAGCATCAACATATCAGCTTCCCTTGAGTGTTTCCGCCCATCTCTGGAAGTCTCATCATGAGTGCATGTATCCACTCCCAAATCCTCTACATGCGGCTGCTCCGCATCAATCTGAGGCTCCTCCTCCTTAGGAACTGAAGGTTCCTCATCTGCATGCAGCTCGAGCTCCCTCTCAAGTGATAAGCGCATGACTTTCTGCTCATCGAACTTCAGATCCCTACATACGACTGTCCTCTAAGTGGAAGGAAGGTACACCCAATAGTTGTATGGTGTATCCATGCACCCCACAAGTATTCCCAACTTAGCTGTTGGGTCTAGCTTCTTCTTGGCATATTTGGTCACATGACAGTAAACTGATGATCCAAAGATTTGGAAGTGACTTACATCAGGTCACTTCCCGAAATAGGCCTCCATAGGTGTCTTCATTCCCAGTATATGGTGCGGTCTTCTGTTATGCAAGTATACTACTGTATTGCATGCCTCAGCCCACAAATGCAGTAGTAGGCTTTGGTCATGCAACATCGCTCGAGTTTCTCCCATAATTGATCTATTCTTCCTTTTGGTCGCCCATTCTACTATGGGTTATGGGGTGCCATCAATTCCCATTTAATACCTTCTATAGCGCAAGAGTCTTTAAACTGTTGGGAGACATTCTCTCCACCATTGTCACTATGCAAGGCTTTTATTTTCTTTCCAGATTATATCTCTGCCAAGGCTTTAAACTCACAAAACCTCAATAAGGTCTAATCTTTCTTTTGCATAAAGTAGATCTAGCATCTACGAGAAAAATATTCAATAAAAATAACATAGTACCTTTGTTTAGCGGTGGAAGCTGTAGAGAAAGGTTCACAAAAATCTAAGTGAACTCACTCCAGGATTGCTCCAGTTCTACTTTCTCAATCCGGAAAGGAAGATTTTGCATACTTACCCAAGATACAACCTTTGCATGTAGTCATCTGCTCAAGTTTTCCCTTGGGTAATCCGATAGAAATATGTTGCATGATCTTCAGGGCTCCATGGTGCAAGTGGCCCAATCTTCTATGCCATAGCTTGCCAATATCTTGGCTCTACACCATCTCATCTTTGGAACTCAAAGAAGCACAGTCATCTACCTCTAGCTTGTAGAGATTCTTGACTCGAATCCTCATTCACTTTGTTTGTCCAGTACCGATATGCCTCAGGAATACCTTTCCTTGACTAAAGACTACATCATAACCTTTATCTTCTAGAATAGCGATAGACACAAGCTTATTCTTCAAACCTGGTACATACTTTACATCAGTCAGGGTGAGGGGAGCTCCATGCTCCCTCTGAAACACAATCGTACCTTCACCTGAAACATGGTACTTTCCATCATCACCCATCTCGATCCGCATCTGGAGATCCTTCTCCTCCAAGGTACTAAAAAGATTCTTGTTACTTGACATGTGGAATGAAGCTCCACTATCCAGGTACCACACACATCCCACCATGGATGAAACAATGCATGAGATAAGCGAGAAATCCAGCTCAAACTGTGAGGCCAGTGTTTCACCATCAGATCCCTTCGAGGAACCCTTCTTGGATCTCTTTTGTGGACAATTCATAGCATAATGGCCCACTACATGATAATGAAAGCATTGCACTTTCCATTTGTCAATCTTCTTCCCACCATGGGAAGAGCCGAATTTGGAATGGGACACCTTCCCTTTTCCTTTCCTCACCTTACTCGCTAGGGCTAGATTTTCCTCATCATCTTGCTTTGATGAGGATCCATCTCTGGTGCTTCTCCTTATTTCCTCCTACATCAGATCCGACCAAAGTTGTTCCCAATCTGGCAGTTTTTCTCTTCCATTAACCAAGTCTTGGTAGCTATGCTAGCTCTTACAAAGACCAAGGAGTGCAAGACTCACCATGTCATCATCAGTGGTCGTGATCCCTACACTTCCAATCTCATCCCTGTAGGTGGTGAGCTTCTTCAGATATGTAGAGATCGTGTTTCCCTTTTCACACTTGATCTTATGAAGCTTATCTTTCAGTGCTAGTTTCCTCTGATCATTGTTGTTCTGATATAGATATTTCAATGTTTTCCACATCAAAAATGATGTCTCCTTCCCATGGAGGCTCGAGACAATGTGGTCTTTAACTCCCTCCAGGAGGATTCTCCTTGCTCTAGCCACACTTTCTTCCATTTCAACAATTGAGTAGGATCAGTCAGCTTGGGGACTTCTTGATAAATGAAGTATTTTAGACCATTATCCTCTAATACTACCTCCATGTGATCCTTCCAGGCTATATAATCTAAGATGCCATCAAGGGCATTCTCGAGTCTTAAACCATTGAACGCCATAGGTGAAATTAGATGTGATAAGAACTTGATTTCTATATTTATAAACCACAAACTTCGAACTTCTCCTTATTGTATACTATTCTTTGCCTTGATCACCTTTGCTCTGATACCATGTAGAAATTCCCATTGTAGTTTAACAAATTACGCAATATACTAAAACTCAATACAAGATCTACTTCTACAACAAACTTTATGGAAGCTTAATCGAATTGAGCAAGATCAAGAGAACACATATAACTAAGAATGAGAAATCAATCGAACATAACACAGAAGAAATCTTTGTATTATCATACAAGTGGAAATCTTGTTCAAGTTACAAAAAGAATAAGCTCTCAAGCTATCCTACTCTCTCTACAATCAAATAATACATCTCACACACTAAATAGACAATGTATATGTCCTCCTCAAGCTCTCCAAGCCTCCTATTTCCTTGTGCAATTTTTCTTGGGGTCCAGTGAAACCACATATGTGAATTGGCCTCATCACACTCACTAAACCTGAAGAAGTAACTGTGCAATCCTCAAGGAAATAATTCCTTCTACATGCAAGGAATATTCACAATGGAATATTCTAGCAACTGATAGTACACTACCCCTCCATTTGATCTCAACTGGATCTCTATCTAAACTGGCATGCATGAGTTATTTATGAGAGAATACTTAGTTATCTGAAGTATAGTAGTAACATGCATGCAAGCATTGACTAACTGAACTTACATTAATTCAACAAACTATTTGAATTAATCTAACTGGATTTGACTCAGTTAACTAAGTCAACTAATTACAACTCAATATTACAACTCATCCTTATCTCTTTAACTAATGGATAAATTCCTCAATTAATGGAGAAACTATTGCATGTCCCCATATAGACTTCATGTTTTATTTTCCTTAACTAATTAACTCAAGATGAATTAATTAATTATTTTACAAATAGCTGCTAAGATCAAATTCGAATTTTACTTCACTATTTTAGTTTAGGGACTGACTAAAATATGAAGGTATCGCAAAATTCTATTTATAGAATGTTATTTTTAGCACTTCCATTTTTCCATCCATTTTTGCTAAGATCAACACTAGCTAAACTGTTATTTATAGTAGTTCCATTTTTAGCAATTCTATTTTTAGCATTTCTTGATGCTATTTTCAACAAATTTTGGATTGTCATTGTGGGTTATTGCTTGAATTGTTATCTTGTTTGACATTTGATTGACAATGAAATTACCTCCTTTTATAAATTATGTGTATGCTAATTTTTAAAATTATTTAATAAATTTGTCTTCGGTAGCCACACTTAAAACAATGAATTTCACACTACCAGGTTTAAGGTTTGGGGTATGTATTTGGTTACAATTTCCCAAGATTTATATTTTATCTCAAGTGTCGTGTTTGGGTTATTTATTTGGTCAAAATTTCCAAATATTTATATCATATCTCAACCTTTTGAAATTCATGCATTCATGCCATTCGAGTGTAACACATCACACCAAGGATGAGCCCTATTAAGCTTACCAACTATGTTACTACATTTCATGAATCATAATTCAAATGGACTCTGAATTTGATTATTTTCCTTGACTAAACAATTTTAAGCGAACTCCTCCCAGTTAATCTCAACCCCAAGTCATACTCAAAATATTTACATGTGAATAACATTGGCTTGAAAGAAAGTTTGACAGCTAAGTCCTTGCAAGTTAGACAATAATTTCTATTTTAAAAAAATTGATCATATCCTTAAATTGTTAGCCCTTGGACTCCCTCATTAAAGAGAAGATCATTCTATGATCTTGATAATTGGCCTATCAAAACGTTGATGGGGAGAAATATGAGTTAAGGAGTAGAGAAAAAAAATTTCCTTGACATTTTCTATAATGTTTTGAACTTTTGGGCTCACATCAGTGACACTACCATCACTACAACAACATTTTTTGGTAAAGTTCTAGTGCATCATGCATCCACTGATTCACGTTTCTCAAACCCATGACCATATAGATGATTATTCCTGAATATTTTTCATAGATGATGATAAGGATATGTAGTCCTTATCATCATCAATTATGGATTTTATTTCTTCACCTGTTCTCCACCTTACCCCTCCCAATTTTAAATAAGCATCAATTTCTCTTGCATGATTCCCTTTGATTGCAAAGATATACCCATACCTGACATCCTCATCTTGATCTTGGTTCTTATGCTTATCTTCTTCTTCTAAGCTAAGCAATTAGAAAACCATTACCTCCATACCACCACGAATAGATAAACCATTTTACCTACATTGTCTTTCAAGCTCCACAAGAGGAATACTAAAAAATTCTTGAGCTACTGCTCCCTCTCCAATTGTTAGAGAAGCATCTTGAATTGAACCAAATCTATTTGTTAAGTCCATAAGATTGGCTTCATAACTATCAAGGTCCTTCAATGGTGGGGCATCTCCACATATTGAATGAAAAGGAGGGACACCTAAATTTCCAGACTAAAGAAAGGTAGCTCTCAGTCCATTCACATAAGCATTTGAAAAGAGAAACCAGTCTGACCAAACCTAGAGAAATTTCATCACTCTTTCTTGCAAGGACGCCATAATATAAATGTGAAAATCTTGACAAAATGATCCACACAAATTATGATATATTTTTTACGAGTAAAAATTACCAGTTGCCTTGTTAATTGATGACCAATAAGGCACTTGGTCTTCATACATGCTTTGTTTCATCATTACTATCCTCAACATGTTCTATAATTATTTAGAGTGATATTTCGTGAATTAGTAGGCGTGTTTTCCCACATTTCTGTTTTTATATCCCACACAATTGGAATCATGCTACATTTTGCCTCCTCTACTTCCCTAGGCCACATGTGTTAAAGAGGGTACAAAACACTATGATATGTTCTTTTTTCATAATTTCTTCTCATATTTTGGATGGATTATGTGGAAATTTTATTCATGCCAATTATCTGGCATGGAACAATGTTCCATTATTATTTTTTATCATCTCTTGTTTATGAGTTAGCATGCTTCTATTGTACTAGTTCATTATGCCTATGTCATGTAAATATCAAGTTGAGTGGGTTTTACATTTGATTTCCACTATAGTCAACAACTGAATATATATGTTTTATGTTAGGTTGGATGATGGGATGACACATTTTGATTTCCACTAGTGCTCTCCTTTTCATATATTATCACAAGTGCACAAATACAAACTCACTTTTATTTTTACCTGGATAAGAAAATGATGAAAACTTTGTATTTTGTAGTGACAAGGATAACTATGTATTGGAGCCAAACCTTGACCCCTTCAATTCATCCTTTCCTTACCCAACAAAACCATCTCCTACTGGTAATGGAGTTCAAATTTTGAACCAACATTTGTCTTCAATACTATTTCATGGTAAACAAATGGTGCAACCACTGTTGGATTTTCTTTGAGAACACAAATACCAAAGCCATGCCATTTTTATTTCCTTGGTTAATATATTGCATCATTGTGTTTCATAGTTAATTCATTATTATTATATGCCAATAAATCTCTATCAAATAGCATAGAAGGATGACCTGGCTATTTTAGAGATATATGATATGAATTAATTAAAAATTCACAAGCTTATTTCGATCCTCGTCTTTCTATTTCACTTCTTTAGATAAAACTATATATTCAAATACCAACTCAACTCAAACCAAACTAAAATAGAGAATCCTAATTATGAAGATGTTTCTCTCTTCATTCCTTTTAATGACATTATTTTTGAACTATACTTGAATTTCACTGATAATAACCTAGATTTATATATTTCTTCTAGCACCAAATTGGCATCATGGTAAACATATGAATATCCCATTAAATATGACCTAAAGATGATTCAAAGAATATCACCTTTAGCCTGAGCATGTGGCCAAGTAATCTTTGAGGTGTGAAGTTTTATTAGAGGCATTGTTTCTTTGTTTGTTTTGGTTAGAAAAGGGTTTTCTCTTGCTTTTATGTGACTTTCAATTTATCATATCTAGCATGTTGATAAATGGGAAAGAATAATGTGTGACATTTATCTTGCAGAAATTGATTCTGAATGAAAGGATATAGATTTTAACCAAGCTACAATCTGCTTTGGTAAACGGAGAGGGAAATCTTCAAAAGTTACCTAAGAATACACCATATACATTTTTTGAACATAAGTAATATATGGCTTTTACTTTTGCAGATATGTTCTTTTTTATATCCAGGATATCACAACAAGACAAATATTGATATTGTAGAAATTGTTAGAGGACATCATTGAGGTCATTTTTTCTGATGTCCTACTTGATTAATACATTATCATGACATGAAGTCTTTAAATACGAATTAGTGTGTTCCCAAAAAAAAATTATATTTAAAGTTTATACATATAAAAGATAAAAACATATTTCAATGCCTTCATTTGATTGTTACTTGACTCAGGTGTGGGCAGTGTACATGAAATGTGATTGGAAAAATGATGGGCAGACAATATGGAGATTGCATCTTGGATATGATTCATTTGTTGTTGGAGATCCTTCAAGCGCTTCAGCCATAGACTTTGGAAATGTTTCTAGTAGGTATTCTTATGGATTTTAATATTGTGATTTTTTCACCTCATGGTTATTTTGGGCAAGAAAATATTTTAGGAATTCCTGATAAGACATCAATGGATAAGTAATTTTTTTTTTTTAATTTCAATGTCCATTCCATGATATCCTCTCTTTATTGTTTGATTGTATTTTGAACGTTTAGTTTGATTTTGATTTGTATTTTAACTATGAAATTGAAAATACTTGGTATTATGTATGTTTAAACAAAAACCAAAGCTTGAAGATGAAATTAGTATTACACGATATTGAATGAAATCATTTTAACTGTTTTGTGTTGAAAGATTTTCATGGCTATTAGAAAAGTTTACTTTCAAGTTGTTATTTGAGCACATTTTGTTTATATACTTGACGAAGTTCATGCATTAGAGAACAAACTATTGTTGCAAATAAAATGCCAAGGATTAGCCATCACACCTAAGATTATTTGTTTTCACAAGTTATTTACAACTTGATATTTTTAGCATGTAACTTAGTTGGCATGATTATGCCTAAGCTTTCCTTGAAGGTTGAATACTAAGTTACTAAGGTGTTATTTTCTATGGTGACGTTTATTTCTTTATACAAGTTATTTGGCCACATAGTGGCCACTATCACTTAACTGAAGAAAACTTGTTTGAGTTTCTTTCTTTTATGGGGAATAATGGCTTTAACATTGTTGATGTTGAGGTATATGTAGAATAAATCCTTTATAATCTACTTTATTTTATATTATAATGTTCATTGTCCTTCAAGTCTTACACTCTACATTGTATCTTCTTTTGTTTCCAGAAAAGGAACTCAATATTGATGGTAAGAAACAAGATTTGAAGAAAGAGGAGAACACTAACATTGGAGCGAAAAATGCAAAAATGGAGAGAAGAGAATGTTGGCATTATGGTTCTGGTATATGTTTCAGATGTTGTACTTGATGGCAACACCCATGGCATGGCTCTCATTTTGATAAAGAAGTATGCAGGAGAACAGTTCAGGAGGTGCGTACCCGCAGGTATACCATGCAGGGACCGCATCCTAATACGCGAATTACCCATCTGTGAGGTGCGTACCCCAGTGCACACATTCCAAGGCAGTTAAGCGCCCACACGTGGGGTTTCTCATGGTACTTAGCCAACAGTTTTGGGTTATCATGGTTTTGGTCCGTGGTATTGTTTATTTTATTATTTTTATTGAGCCC